>MDKI01236831.1:0-42554 GCA_005239505.1 Nicotiana paniculata
CATCATCGAAGGTTATATCGTCCTCTTCCAGATTTTCACGAACCCGTTTTCCATGTGTAATTGGGAACTTTGTGGTCGTTTTGCAGACCACTCCATTTACTTCTTCACCTCCGTGTATCATGTTGACGGTTCGTTTTGGAGAAGAAGGCTTTGGGGGCTCCTGCCTATTCTTCATATATGCTTGTTTACCTTTATCACTAAACAATTCTGGTAAATAGCCCTGTTTCAATAAATTTTCTACTTCACCTTGTTAAAATCTGCAATCCGCAGTCTTGTGCCCATGATCGTTATGGAATTCACACCAGTGATTTGGGTTCCTTCTATTTGGATTTGATCGCATCTCTTTGGGCCACTTAACCTTGTCTCCCATGTTCCTCAATATTGATACAAGCTCATTAGTACTTACATTAAAGGTATTATCTCCAATTCGGGTATTACCTCTAGGTCGTTCATCTCGATCTTTTCTGGATCTAGATGAGGATGAGACTACGTCTCTTCCTGGTGGTCTATAGTCTGACCTAGTATTTTCGAACCCGGGACGAATATCCCGTCTCGAGGGTCTTAAGTAAGGATCATACATGTTTTTACCTGATCTTCTATCTGATTCAGGACGTCTGGATCTGGAATGATCTTCATCTCTTGAACGAGCAATGATAGCTTCTTCTATTCTGAGTTTAGTACTATACTTGTTATATACATCGTTACATGCTGTAGCGGGGAATTCTCTTAGACTTTCCTTAAGTCGTCTTGTGTCTTCTGAGCTTTTATCGGTTAGGTTGCTTGCAAATGCCATGGCTGCCCAATTATCAGGCAACCTGGGTAATTGCATTCTTTCTCGTTGAAACCTATCTACAAACTCACGAAGTAGTTCCGTGTCTCCTTGTTTTATTTTGAATATGTCTTCCATTCTTTTCTCAACTTTTTGTGCACCAGAGTGTGCTTTTATAAATGAATCTGCAAGCTCAGCAAAAGAGTCAATAGAATTTTCAGAGAGAAGAGAATACCAGGTTAGGGCTCCTTTTGTAAGTGTTTCCCCAAATTTTTTGACAAGGACTGATTCAATCTCTTGTTTTGTTAAGTCGTTGCCTTTTACTCCAGTAGTAAAGGCAGTCACATGATCACGTGGGTCAGTTGTTCCATCATATTTGGGAATGTCAGGCATTTTAAACTTCTTGGGTATAGGCAAGGGTGCCGCACTTGGCTTCCAAGGTTGTTGAGAATACCTATCAACATCGATGCCTTTGATAATAGGCGGTACTCCAGGAATTTGTTCGATGCGATTGTTCTGCTCCTTCATCTGTTTCTGCATGGTTAGCAGTAAGTTTTTAATTCAGAGTTATTAGTCATACATGGTCTTGCTTCGAGAGATTCGTTAGGAGTATCTCCCCTTCCTGAGTTTGCCAACCCAGATTGAGGATTTTCCATGGTGATGGTATTATTGAGGGGTAGTGTCGGTGGTGCAGGTAACGCTGCCGGTAATCCCCTCGCAAATTCTTGCAAAGCTTGGCTCACATACTCTGCAATCATTTGCTTTACTCGATCTTGTTCCATTGTTTGATCATTATTATCATTGTTGTTATTGGATCTTTCTGGGGATTGTTCCCTTGAACCACGTGGGGTTCTTGAAGGTGATGGAACTGGGGTTCCATTCCTTTGCTAGTTGTTGTCGTTGGAGTTTGACATAGTTCAGAGGATATCGCTTGAAAAGCAAACAAAGATTATCAGATTCCCGGTAACGGAACCAATTTGTTTAACCAAATAATTAGATCCGTTGACCAAAGCTATTTCTAGGATGAACACGGGTTACTGATAATCAAGGAAATAATATTAAAATAAAGAGAAACGATTAATAGACAATATTGCCGAAATATAGAAAAGTAAAGTAGATTGTATTCGAAAATCAAATGTCCCTACAAGTTACATTTCCTTCCTTTATATAGGAGGTTTCTCAATATAACATTTGGTTCTTGCAATAATTGCTCATTAATGACTAATTATTGCATTAATGAAGCGTTACCAAAGGCAAATGTAACTGTTATGTGAAGGTTACACAGCGTCTGGGATTTTTATTGGGGATTCCTGAATCTATCTGTAATTCTGTCTAGATTCACTCTGACCGTATCCTTTCCTTGTCTCGATTAGAGCAAGTTTCTCGTGGCTGATGAGCTCGAGGGTTTATTGAATCGTGCCTCTTTGTTCCGTACCTCTTCAAAGAATCACATCCAGCTATCGCGTTCTCCTATGTCCACATAACTGGCTGAGTTGTCAGGAGTTGGCTTACGTGTGAAACTCTTTTTTACCAATAAAATGCCCTCAGAGGTTTGATAATGTTATGAAACATGTACCTATGCAAGACATGACATTCACACACATATGCATGACACTATAATTATTTCATGATTTACAAAGTTATCCAGACTTGCAGGTTGAGTCATTTACTCTATATTTCTTCCATGTCTGTTATGTACTTATTTATGTGCCTTACATACTCGGTACATTATTCGTACTGACGTCCCTTTTTCTTGGGGACGCTTCATTTCATGCTCGCAGGTCCCGATAGACAGATCGAGAGCCCTCCAAGTAGGCTATCAGCTCAGCGGAAGATGTTGGTGCGCTCCATTTACTTCGGAGTTGCTCGTTTGGTTAATATGATTTAGACGTGTATTGCTTTATGGCGGGGTCCTGTCTTGACCTTTATGAAAATTATGTATTCTTAGAGGCTTGTAGACAGATGTCATGTACGTAAAAGATTGTATGGCCTTGTCGGCCTATTTTCAATATACGAGTGGATATTTGGTCTTATAGGCCCGAATGTCTTATGTATAAGTTGATATCTCACGTTGTATTCAATTTATCTCATGGCAGCCTACCGGCTCAGTTATCTACGATAGTATGATACATTATGTTGGTACTCGATTGAGTAAGGTACCGAGTGCCCGTCACAGCCCATCGGTTTGGGTCGTGACACAAAGTTAGCAACATAGATGTTTTTGTATCTTTTGGCCACTAACATCACTTCACCAGTCACAAGGGATTTGTGACTGTGCATATTTTAGATACAAATTCCACTTTGTTACCCCTGTTAAAGATTTGGGAAATACTCAGCAAGCTATACTTCAACCCCTTCACGTAGTACGCATTTTCAACTGAGTGGGAAAGAACTTCCCGGTCCTTCTAATTCCTAGAATGTATCCCTTCTTTCCATTTCTGCAAGGCCTTCAATGAAAGGAAATCAGTTTTACTTCCAGTCATGTGCTTTGGGCAGCCGCTATCCATGTACCACTATTGACTGCTCCCTTTCACTGTTCCCTCCACAAGAAAATCAAGGGTTAAACTTAGGAACCCAAACAAGTTTGGGTCCCTTGTAATGAGGAAATAAGGTGAATGAGGGATCTTTTGGTCCAAACAGGCATTACACGTTTTTTATGTGAAGGACCGGGTTCCCTAGCAGTAGTTACTTTTTCAGCAAAAACTTTGTTTTTCTGTTAAGACTGAATTCTGGCCTTAAAATTTTTTTAAAGTGCCTAGTGTTGCCAAAATGAGTGCAAAACCAATTGTCAGGTACAGTAATGTACTTGCTATGAGGGTTTTAGGGAGTCTTTTCCCTTTGGAACCCGATTCCCTGCATGTTTCCCCCATTAATTGTGTAGAAGGCAGTGATAGCATCAGAGGACCAGGTTCACTTAAGTGGTTTTTCAAGATCACTCTTCACTCTTCCTAGTTCTTCTTGAAGTTGTTTGTTTTTCTCAAGCTCGGCACACAAACTAGATTTCACTGATCTTAACTCATTTTCAAGCTGAAGGTGTGCCTCACTTGCAACTTCCTTTCCCTTTTGAGTGTTCACAGGCTTATTTTTCCTTCTTAGTTCCTCAATTGTTTCCTTTAGGTCTACAACTACTACCAATAGGTCATCTCTCTCGTGCTCTATGTTTGCAATTCTCTCAGTCAAGGTATCTTTTTCCCTTTTAAAACTCCCAATGGTATCTCTTAGATCAACCGCAACCACCACTAGATCATCTCTCTCGTGTTCTATTTCTCCTAATCCCGTGGTTAGCGCATTTTTATCATTAATGAGACTGTGATAAGCATCAATTAAAACATTTCCAAAGATATAAGCTTCTTTTGAGAATAGGATTTCAAATTTCATTGAACATCTAGAAGTTTTACCTCATCATCATCGTTGTCATCTCCATCATCATCAAACTGCGCCATCAAGGCAAAAATAGAGTCATACTCAGCTGCTTCACTTTCCACTGCCATCATGGAGCTTTCACCTTGCCTATCATCTTCTTCGGATTCACTGGAAGAGTCTCCCCATGCAGCAAGATCCCGTTTCACAACTTTGTCAGCGGCGTCTTCTCTTTTGAATCTTTTGTCAGGAACATGGTTCCACTTTGCTTCTTTTTCAGTGTTGTGTTTGTATTAATCTTGCTTGAGAAGAGGGTGATCCTTGGTGATGTGTCCTGTCTTTCCGCACTTATGACATAGTTCATAACCTTCTGACTTGCTGGAGCTACCCTTTTTTGGAATGCCTCCATTTCTTTAAACCATTTTCTGAAACCTTCTTGTCAGGTAGGTCATATTAGCATCCTCACCACCTGAGTCATTACTGTCTGTCTTGGGGACCAGGTTCTTCTCCTTTTCTTCTCTCATTGTCCTTGTTCTTCTTTATTTCATAAGTCTTCAGATTGCCAACAAGTTCGTCCATGGTCAGCTTCTGCAGATCTTTTGCTTCTGTGATAGTGTTTACCTTGCTTTCCCAGGAACCAGGTAATACACTAAGTATCTTCCTGACGAGTTTCTTCCTGGGGATGATCTCTCCCAGTGAGTGAAGCTCATTGTCATGACCCATTTTCTGAACAAGTCATGAGCGGCACCCGATTACTAAACATGATCGAGCGAACCATCTACGCTTATCAAATCTATTATAACTTCAAACTTTATATGCAGTAAGGTAATACTTTAACCAAATATTTTTAATTAATTAAAAGGTATCTAAAATAAATCAACCCCAAAACTTTATTCGTATTAATCAATAAAATACTGCTATGTTATTATCAAAAACATCAGAATCTTAACCCAACGACTATGTCTATGAAGCCTCTACTGATAAACTGACGCATTGCTCAGGACATGAGATTGCCTGGCTAGTTCTCCAAGTAAACAAATAAATAACTAAATAAAAATGACTCTAAGGAATACTCCACGAATAAAATTGGAGCTCAGCAATAGCATTGGAATAGAGGAAAGTCCTAACCCGTTGCATGCTCGCCTGCAAAATCGTTTCCTACGTTGTACCGCAGACCAACATAGGTTCCCAAAAGAGAACGTCAGTACCATCCATTTTACTCATTGAGTCTCAACGACAGGGGACGAAACTTTAATGACATATACATTACGAGCAAAGAGTCTAAATGCATGTAAAACAAAAAGCTTATAAAAAATTCTAAAATAATTGCATAATAGCAGTTTATGAATATTCTAAAAGAAATTATTTTCTTTTTCTTTCTTATAAAAAAATACTTCACTTTATACTTTGGAATTTCCAACTATCCTGACCTATTTCTGTCTTAGTCACCGTGTGATCGGCACGGGTTCGATCCCAACCTGATCGAATAGGCCCAATCCACTAGGTGACACTCGCTTCATGGTTCTCAGCGCTCATGTATCATACCTTAGCATGGCTAAGTAAATTCTCAGCAACGAACCTTCGGCTCATGTGCTCCCTACTTTGGCACAAGTAGTTTCAGGAAGTCAATGCCTTGGTCAGGACCCTCGGCCTGGACGATGACCCCTTCTCAGAATAAAGGATACTCCCAAAAATCTTTTCTTTCTAAAACTTCTTCTTGTGACTTTTCAAGTCTAAATCCTTTTTTGGAACATCATATACATACTCATGCATGTATCCTTAGTTATAAAGCATGGCATAAGAATGAAATAAACATTCAAAAGTATTTCTAAAGATTCTTGCTTCTTCATAAATTTTCAACATGAAAATGGCATATAAGAATAACACAAAAATCTGAATATTTATACACATATATCCTAATAAATCATCTAAACTTTTGCTAGAACAATTCTAAGTTAATAGGTACTCACTCTCTCCAATTAAGTAAATATAAACTCTTGTAAGCAATTCATCAAACACCTTGTATGCGTGCTTTTGTGAGTTAAACCACTTTAGTAAAGGGTTATATCAACTCACCTCAAAACTCCTTGAGCCAATACGTAGACCCCACTCCAATTTATACTCGTCAAACAATTAATTATACAACAACAAGTGCATTTGGATTAATTTCAAAGTTTCACACCTAAACATGGAACTTACTGTTGGCACATAGGAAGAAGGGAATTAAATATTCAACTCTTACCTATTACTACTGTAGGATAATTGACAATAGAAAATTTTTTATACCTGATTTCAAGAATAAGTGAGTTATGAAGAACCCTAGAATTTTCCGTGCAGTTTCTGGTGCCTCTGTTTCATATAAGGCTTTAAGCCTTTTGTGTGTGAGACAGAGCCTTCGTATAAGGCTTTCTGTTCCCCGAAGGCATTAAGCCTTTTCTTTTCCCTAGTCACGTGACTTTATTGCTTTCTCTTCTTTCTTCTTTTTTTTGTGAGTTTTGACTTAACTAGTATTTAATTATACCCATTGTTAAAAATTGATAATATTAAAATTATTAATATTCCCCTAATTATATATCCAATTATTTATAAATAGAGAAGTAACTCAAAATCAATCACAAGGATTTAAATCCATAATAGAAGTATAACTTAAGAAGGAAAATAAATTAAATTCTATATTTAGTGAGTGTTAAAATTTCTATAGATTTGAGGAGTGTTATAATCTTTCCTCCTTAAAAACATTCGTCCTCGAATGTTGCTAGGGCCTTATTCATAAGCTAATAATCATTCTTTATGTCCTTGAACTTCTTAAGTTTTCTTAGCACTACTAACTTTCCCAAGGGACTCAAAATTTTGGCTAACTCCCTAAATTTTCAAAAATTTCGGCAGAGTTTCTCTTGTAAGTTGGACTATCCAAAAAATATCCTTGTCACAAATACAACAAATACACCAATAACAACCAAATATACCATATCAGGCCATTCATAGGCACCATACATAGCTCATAAATTTATTACTCTCACTCCGGCAAGGAGGTACCACAATAACTAACAAAAATCTAAAGCACAACACTTTTGCAAAAAGTAAATAATTGTAATGGATTAAATATACTCTAGAATGGTACTAAATTATTAAATAACTAAGTATACTCTGACAGAAACTAAATTTTTTCAACAACTAAGTATAACCTAGCAAGGCCATAAACACATGCTAACTTGTATTAAATAAATGAAAATGCCAAGCCAAGCCTAGGTTCACATAGCTTTCTTCTCAAACAAATATGGATACTTCTTCCTCATATCTTCCTCGACCTCCCACGTAGCTTCTTTTGAATCATGATTACTCCTCAAAACTTTTATCGATGCTATATCTTTTGTTCTCAACTTTCTTACTTGCCTATCGAGAATTTCTATAGGTACCTCATCATAATTCAAGCCTTCGTTAATTTCTATGGTGATGGCAGGTATTATATGTGACTCGTCATAAATGTACTTTCTAAGCATAGACACATGAAAGGAAGGATGAACATAGGACAACTCAACGGGCAGCGCTAACTCATAAGCCACGCTTCCTTTCTTTTCTAGAATTCCATAAGGTCCGATAAATCTAGGACTACGTTTCCCTTTCTTACCAAACCTCATAACTCCTTTCATTGGTGAAACTTTCAAAAACACCTTATCACCAATCATGAACTCTAATTCATGATGCCTCTTGTCAGAATAAGGCTTTTGACGACTCTGAGCCGCTTTCAGTCTTTCTCTGATTAGTTGAACTTTCTCTAAGGCCTCACAAACAAACTCTGGACTAATCAAAGGCACCTCTGATGGTTCAAACCAACCCACTGGAGAACTACATCTTCGCCCATACAATGCTTCATAAGGAGCCATACCAATGCTGATCTGATAGCTGTTATTGTAAGCAAATTCTATAAGTGGTAAGTGATAACCCCAATTACCTCCAAAATTTATAACACATGCACGCAGCATATCTTCGAGTGTCTGAATGGTCTTTTTTGCATGTCCATCGGTCTGTTAATGGAAAGCGTTGCTCAAATTGACCTTGGTACCTAATCTTTTCTGAAATGCCTACCAAAAATATTATGTGAACTGAGGGCCTCTATCAGATATGATTGAAACTGGAGTACCATGAAATCGGACTATTTCTTTGATGTACAACTGCGCATACTGCTCTACGGAATTTGTCGTCCTTACTGGTAGAAAATGCGCGGACTTTGTCAGTCGGTCTATAATAACCCAATTTGAATCATGCTTACGGTATGTGTGAGGTAGACCTACTATGAAATCTATATTAATCATCTCCCACATCCACTATGGTATCTCTATAGCTTGAGCTAGGCCAACAGGCCTCTGATGCTCGCCTTTGACTTGCTGGCAATTCAAACATTTAGCCACATAATCTTCTACTTGCTTCTTCATGCCCTTCTACCAATACAACTCTTTCAACTCCAGATACATTTTAATAGCACCTGGGTGGATAGAGTAGCTCGAACTGTGAGCTTCTTCCATTATGACCTTCCTAAGACCATCTACATCAGGCACACATAACCGATCATTCAACTTCAAAACTCCGTCACTTCCTAGAGTGAAAGAAGTGATTTCTTTGTTTCCAACTCCTTCTTTTAACTTCACTAAGTACGGATCTTCATCTTGCTTAGCCTTAACATGCGCAACTAGAGAGGATTGTGCTAAGGCATAAGTAGTTATACCTCCTTCTTCGGTATCATCCAATCTAATTCCATCATTTGCCAGTTTTTGAATTTCTCGACCTAAATATCGCCTTTGTACTGCAAGATAGGCGAAGACACCCATTGACTTCCTACTAAGTGCGTCTGCTACCACATTAGCTTTGCCCGGGTGATAAAGGATATTGGTGTCAAAATCTTTCACTAGCTCGAGCCACCTTCTTTGTCTCAAATTTAATTCTTTTTGCTTGAAAATGTACTAGAGGCTTTTGTGATCTGTAAACACTTCAGAATGCTCGTCATAAAGGTAGTATCGCCATATCTTTAATGCAAATACAACTGTTGCAAGCTCCAAGTCATGTGTAGGGTAGTTTTTTTCATGATTCTTTAATTGTCTGGAAGCATAAACAATAACTTTTCCATTTTGCATAAGAACACAATCAATACCCACTCTAGAGGCATATCAATACACTATGAATCCACCCTAACCTGTCGGTCGGGTTAACACATGGGCAGTGGTCAACCTCTTCTTTAACTCTAGAAAACTCCGCTCACAAGCGTCAGACCACTGGAACTTAACTGCTTTCTGGGTCAACTTAGTTAATGGAGCTGCAAGTGAGGAAAATCCATCTACAAACCTTCTATAGTAGCCAGCTAACCCCAAGAAACTCCTGATTTCGGTTGGCGTTGTCGGCCTTGGCTAGTTTTTAACTACTTCTGTCTTCTGAGGGTCTACTTTTATGCCTTCACTAGATACCACGTGGCCTAAGAATTCCACTAACTGCAACCAAAACTCACATTTTGAAAATTTGGCATAAAGAACATTCTCCTTCAAGGTATGCAAGGCTATCCTGAGGTGTTCGGCATGCTCATCCTTGCTCTTAGAGTATACCAAAATATCGTCTATAAACACAATAATGAAGTTATCAAGGAATGGCTTGAAAACTCTGTTCATGAGCTCCATGAATGCAGCTGGAGCATTTGTCAACCTGAAGGACATCACTAGAAATTCATAGTGCCTGTAACGAGTGCTAAATGTTGTTTTAGATATATCCTCTTCTCTGATTCTCAATTGGTGGTACCTCTACCTCAAGTCTATCTTTGAAAAGTACTTTGCATCCTGAAGTTGGTCAAATAAATCTTCAATTATTGGCAGTGGGTACTTGTTATTAGTGGTAACTTTATTCAACTGCCAATAGTCGACGCACATTCTGAGAGAACCATCTTTTTTCTTGACAAATAGGACCGGGGTACCCCACGGTGAAACACTCGGCCTAATGAAGCCCCTGTCAAGAAGGTCTTTCAACTGTTCTCTCAACTCATTAAGTTCTGCTGGAGCCATCCTATAAGGAGGTATAGATATGGGCTGAGTGTCTGGCATGAGATCAATGCCAAAGTCTATGATTCTTTCAGGAGGAAGTCCGGGAAAGTCATCTGGGAAAACTTCTGGAAATTCTCTAACAACTTGCACAGGCTGAAGAGCTTCTGATTCTGTATTAATGATGTGAGCTAAATAGGCGAGAGACCCCTTACCGATCATTCGTTGTGCCTTAAGGTAAGAAATAAACTTACCTATAAGCGATGATGAACTACCCTTCCACTCTAAGACTTCTTCATTTGGAAATTGGAACCTGACTATCTTGGCACGACAATCTAACATGGCATAGCAGGAAGACAACCAATACATACTCATGATCACATCGAAATCCACCATTTCTAACTCTATGAGATCGACCTAGGTGTTGCAACCTTGGACTGAAACTATACAACCTCTATAGACTCTTGTGACTTTCACTGACTCACCAACTGAAGTAGGTACTAGGAATGTCTCACTAAGTTGTTCTAGTTCTAGCCCGAGGTTAATTGCAAAGTATGGAGTCACATATGAAAACGTTGAACCTGGATCAATTATGGCATAAGCATTATATCAGCAGACTAGAAGTATTCCTGTAATAACTTCTGCAGATTCCTCTACACTCTGACGATCAAGTGTAGCAAACAAACGGGGTTGTCCCCTTCCCTGAGTAACTCAATCTGCACCTCTGCCTGCCCCATGCCCGGTCTGATTATGAGAACCACGAGCCTGAGGTGGTGCAACTGCAGTAGCTGTGGAACTAGAAGGACGAGTTGATCCACCACTGAAATTACGTCGCAACTTTGGGCAGTTGGTCTTTATATGACCAATGTCTCCACAATGGTAGCAACCATGAAACCCGAGCTTGCACTGACCTGAATGTTTCCACTTACATGTTTCACAAAGACCTTGTTGGTGTGAATGTTGCTCAGCATGACTCTGGCTATGTGAGGATGATGTCCTAAAATTCTGATTCTGGTGAGACTGGTTACCATAACTTTGAGTACATCTGAAGGAAGACCCAGCACATGACTGATCACTGGACTGAGCTGGTGCTAATGACTCCTTATCAGAGGAACCCCTTCCACCTCCGTTGGATGTATCATTAAACCTGCCCGTTGTCCGGGATTTCTTGTTATGCTCTTTTTCTTCTCTCCTTTGTTGTCTGTCTTTTTCTAAGTGCTTGGCGAATCCAACAACAGAGGAGAAAGCTGTCATTCCTACCACTGCAGCTGATGTCGTATCCTTAATGTGGTAAGCTAAACTGCCAGCAAACATGCGAATCTTTGCTTTTTTTGTCTTAACCAGGTGAGGATCATGCTTAACCAACCTTATGAATTCCATGTAGTACTCTTGCACAATTTTATTCCCTTGCTTGAGCTATTCGAACTCTATAGCCTTAGATTCCTTATCCTCTTCGGGGATAAAGTTAGCCATGAAGGCCTCTTCAAACTCTTCCCAAGTAGGTGGACCATCATCTTCATCTCTTTCCTTTTCCCACATCTCAAACCAAGCGCCAGCCACATCTCTAAACTGGTAAGCGTCCAGCTCCACAGCTTTATCATCAAATACCTTCATTGCTCGGAGGGATTTCTTGACACCCTACAGCCACAACATTGGAGGACTCAACTTTAAAAATTCATTCACGCTTGAGGACTCAGAATTGTTCTGCCTATTTGATTGAGGTGGAATCTCATCTCTTCTCTCGTTCTGGATGGCCATGAAGGCTTTAAACATCTCCATAGCACTATTGACAACATTAAACATTTGACCCACCTCTGGAGATATAGATGTCTGAACCGGAACTGTTGTTGGGGGCGGCACCGGATCCTGAGGTACTGGATCATTATGCTCCACCCCTTCTTCATGTTCAACCTGGGGTACTTGAAACCCCTTTGTGGATTTACTCTTCCTTTTCTGAGTTGAAACCTTCTTAGTTCTACCTTGAGCCATAATGGTAGCAATAGTTTCTTGAGCAGCATCTTGAGTTTCGGTGTCAGAGTTGCGAGTACGAGCCATTTCTGCGAGTTTTGGAGAAAAGAATACATTAGATAATTTCTTAGAGGTAGGCTCTACTGCACGATCTAAAGTATGAAAAAAATGAGACTTTTCGTAAATGCTTGTAGCCTCATGTTTATAAGTATGGTGCACTTCATACCCATAAGCAAGACTCTACTAACACGACTTCATAGACTCCTAGGACTCCATAAACCTGACGCTCTGATACCAAGTTTTTCACGACCCATTTTCTGAACAAGCTGTGACCGGCACCCGATCACTAAACATGACCGAGCGAACCATCTACACTTATCAAATATATTATAACTTCAAACTTTATATGCAGTAAGATGATACTTTAACCAAATACTTTTAATTAATTAAAAGGTATCTAAAATAAACCAAGCCCAAAACTTTATTCGTATTAATCACTAAAATACTGCAATTTTATTATCAAAAACATCGGAATCTTAACCCAACGACTATGACTATGAAGCCTCTACTGATAAACTAACGCATTGCTCAGGACATGAGATTTCCTGGCTAGTTCTCCAAGTAAAAAAATAAATAACTAAATAAATATGACTCTAAAGAATACACCACGAACAAAAGTGGAGCTCACCAATAGCACTGGAAGAGAGGGAAGCCCTAACCCGTAGCCTGCTCGCCTGCAAAACTGGTTTCTACATTGTACCGCAGATCAGTGTAGGTTCCCGAAAGAGAACGTCAGTACCATCCATTGTACTCGGTGAGTCTCAACGACAGGGGATGAAACTTTAATAATATATACATTACGAGCAAAGATTCTAAATGCATCTAAAACAAAAAGCTTATAAGAACAATTCTAAAATAATTGCATAATAGCAGTTTATGAATATTCTAAAAGAAATTCTTTTCTTTTTCTATCTTATAAGAAAAAATACTTCACTTTATACTTTGGGAGTTCCAACTATTCTGACCTATTTATGTCTTAGTCACAGTGTGATCGGCACGAGTTCGATCCTAACCTGATCAAATAGGCTCAATCCACGAGGTGTCACTCGCTTTATGGTTCTCAGAGCTCATGTAGCATACCTTAGCATGGCTAAGTAAATTCTCTGAAAGTATAAGAGGGGGGGTGAATTGTTGTCCAATTAAAATTTAGTCAACTAATACAAGTATTAGTTGACTAATCACATAACAGGAAGAATGAAAGAAATACAGATAAAGTATAAAGTGCACATCGATTTATACTAGTTCAGTACCGTAGTGGTCCTTACATCCAGTTTCCCTTGGGTCACAAGGGTTCCCTTAAGATATTTGAACAAAGTTACAATATTTATAATTTTATCGCGTTTACCACCAACGTTCAGTAACACACTTGAGTTCTAAACAATTGACACAACTTTCTTTTGTACTCTAGATCTCTCTATCTTTTGATACACTGACAACTAAGAATTACTGTGTTTGAACTAAGAAGTAGACAGATTTGGAATACAGTTTGTGTAGTTGCGTGGTCTTCTTCTTGAACAATCGATCTTCTTATAAGAGAGAAAAGAGTCGTTGAATCTCCAGCGAAATTATAGGCACAAGGTATTTGATATAGGGATTGACCCAAGGGGTGCCTCTTCGAATCTTGCTCTTTGAAGAGCGCAGATTCGTTTGTGGCATTCCTTGTCACAACTTGAATTTAGGAGATGAATATGCCATGAACGAGGGATTATTGAGATTTCGAGAATCCATGATTCCAGACTAAGATGTTGTGATTGATGGAAATTCAATCTTGCTTCCCTTAATTGTAGTAGCGCCATCTTCCTTCTTTCCTTATTTGCCATTTCTGATCCAGCATCAATCTTGCTTCCCTTGATTATAGTAACATCATGTTCAGGCTTTCCATATTTGCATATTCGAATCTTGTTGAGCATATTGTCATCTTTCCTTTTTGTTTGTCCTGCACATGTAGCATAACGAGTTATTGTTATCATTAAACTTAACCATGAACTTATCAATCTTCCCCCTTTTGATGATGACAATCAAACAGGAGTAAACAGAGTAATTTCAAGAAACTTCCCTTTTTAGGGATTGCTCCCCCTGAGTTGTTGCTTCTCCTGAGTTGTTGTTCCATTATTAATGCTATCCATATATCTCCCCCTGAGTGTTTACTCATATTTTCTCCCCCTTTGACATCAATCAAAAAGGAAAGAAGAAAAACAAACACAGAGCAATATAGATTATAATGTTCATATTAAAAGGGGATAGAGAAGTAGATCCTTCAGCATAGGCTTAATTTAGTACAGACCAAAAAAATGTCTAAAGGCCACCATCACAAAAAAATAGCAGAAAAAAAACAAAGATTGTTTGTCACAACAACACAACCAGAGATAATTAATTTCGTCCTAGAAAGTATTTGAGGGTGTTGATCACTTTGGTGCAGAAGTATTCATATGAGTTTTCAACATCACTGACGAGCTTGTCCATCTTCTCAGTCATGGAATTGAAGGCCCTAGTTCCATGTCTCCTTGTAGATCCTATGTCCATCCAAAGCTTTGCCACGTCTGACCATGTCTCCTTAGTGACATCCCTGATCTTATCTACCTGTTCTTTCATCTCCACAAGAAGCAGCTTGACTCCATCAAGGTAGTGTTGAATTTGTTGAAGGTTCTGAGAGGTAGTCGACTGGGAGACTAGTTTATCAGCTTGGACATCAAATGGAGCTGGAACACTTTCAACCTTGGCTCACTTAACCCATCCACCCAACGAGTATCCCATCATAGCAGTCTTATCATAAGTACTAGAGATGTGCTTGGGTGTGAAAGGTGACAAGTCAACCTTCATAACTTCCAGGATATGAGAAATAAGAATACCATAGGGCAGACAAGCAGCAGACGAAGAAATATCCTTGATACTCTCAAGCATATACTGATGAATCCACACAAACCAATCAAGATGCTTGTTGTTGACCAGACAGTAGAGGACAAAGATATCCCTAGTGGATAAAGAACTTAGGGACCCATACCTGGGAAGGAGGGTGGTGGCAATCATGTGGGCCAAAACACGGTGTCAAACTTTAGATTTTTGGGGCCAATGTCATGGGGTTATCAGACAGGAAAATTTTAGCTTCTTCAAGAGATACTTCAAAATATTTGGGCCAAGAATTTTGGACAAACACAGCATACCCACTAAAATTGGCGGGAAAAATCTTTTCAAACTGGTAGGAGTCCAACACAATTCTAGTACCCAAAACCATAGATTCTAAGTCATCCTTATTATTCACAAACAAAGTTTCATAAAACATTCTCACAGGTTCTTCATACACAGAATTTTCAAGAGTGTCAAACAAGGGGGAAAGGTGCTGAAAATCGAAAATTGCAGTCACATCACAATGAAGACTTAGCATAAGATAAAGACTTACAGAGTGTCCATAAGCCATGAATTTTGACTTGTAGGAATCAAACCTGGCCTTTTCACTGGAGACAAAGAAGATCAGCTTGTCTTCAGGACCAAATTCCAAACTTTCTACTTTGCCCTTCTTGCATGCAGTCTTTTAGGGGTTTGCTCCATGGGTCTCTTTCCGGCCTTTTTCTGGCTGATAGGTTGATACAATGCTATCATTGTCCGTATTGAGAAAGTCTAAGTCAATGGATGATTCAACATCCACATGCTCTGCTATATTGAGAGGTTCTTTAAACATACGACTTCGTCTGGTTGTAGAGAAGGGGTTTCATTTGGCCATAGAGAAAATTCAATTGTTTGGTAGGGAATGAGAGAAGTATTTGGATATGGAGGGTTTTTATCAAGGTATTTTAGAGGAGCGAATGGGCGCCTTGGTTACTGGAAGAGTCAAGTACAGACAGAGGTGATGGTTCTGAATAATTGCTTGGTGGTACAAGTAATAATTACACCTCCACAAAAGTAATTAGTACACAGATAATTATGGGAATAAAATATACTGAAAGCGTGTAAAATAAATTAACCACTTAGGAAAATATTTGATTTACAAATTTGGCACAATGCCAATCTTTTTTGAAGGATGCAAAATCTTTCTTCCAAAAGAGGTTTAGTAAAAATATCAGCAAGTTGAGAATCAGTACTAATAAATTCTAATGTAATATCACTTTTTGCAACATGATCACAAATAAAATGATGTTTAATTTCTATATGCTTTTCTCTAGAATGACGCACAGAATTTTTAGATAAGCAGATAGCACTAGTATTGTCGCAAAAAATAGGAGTGGCAGTAAGAGATAAATCATAATCAAGGAGTTGATACATAATCCATAAAACTTGTGTACAACAGCTTCCAACATATAGGTATTCTGCCTCAGTCGTTGATAGAGCAACATAATTTTGTTTCTTGTTATGCCAAGATACTAAAGCATTTTCCAACATTTTACATGCCCCATTTGTATTTTTCCTATCAGTCTTGTCTCCTGCAAAATCAGCATCTGAAAGGCCTCTCAAGGAGAAATTGTTAGCATGACCATACCATAGTCCTAATTCAGTAGTACTAATTAAATATCTAATTATGCGTTTAACAGGAGTCAAATAGGATTCCTTAGGAGCTGACTGAAATATGACACATTTACAAACACTAAACATAATATCTGGTTGACTAGCAGTTAAATAAAGTAGGGAACCAATCATTCCTCTATACATGGTTTCATCAACCATTTTTCCATTGTTGTCTTCATCTAGCATGGTAGTTGGACTCATTGGAGTGCCAATAGCCTTAGCATTTTCCATTCCAAACTTTTTTATAAGCTCATTGGTATACTTGGTTTGGCTGATGAAAATTCCTTTAGGAGACTGCTTGATTTGAAGTCCAAGGAAGAAATATAGTTCTCCCATCACGCTCATTTCAAATTCACCTTTCATGGAAAGAGCAAATTTTTCACAAAGAACAGTGTTAGGGCTACCAAAGATAATGTCATCAACATAAATTTGAGTAATGAGATTACCAGAATTTGATTGCTTAATGAAGAGAGTTGTATCTATATTACCTCGTTTGAAACCTTGATTTAGAAGGAAAGAACTTAACCTTTTATACCATGCTCGTGGTGCTTGTTTGAGACCGTACAGGGCTTTAGTCAGCTTGTATACATGGTTTGGGAAAGATACATTTGCAAATCCAGGAGGTTGCTTCATGTATACTTCTTCAGATATGTAACCATTGAGAAACGTACTTTTGACATCCAACTGAAATAGTTTGAATTCTTTGTGAGCGGCAAAAGCAAGTAGAATTCGGATGGATTCAAGTCTTGCCATAGGTGCAAAAGTCTTATCATAGTCGATTCCTTCCTGTTGAGAGTAACCTTGAGCTACCAGTCTTGCTTTATTCCAAACAACTTAGCCTGATTCATTTAATTTATTTCTGAAAACCCACTTAGTTCCAACAACAAAAGAGTTTTGAGGCTTTGGAACTAATTGCCAGCTTTGTTTTCTCAAGCTGATCTAATTTTTCTTTCATAGCATTGAGCAAATGAGAATCCTTTAGAGCTTCATCAACTTTCTTGGGCTCAAATTGGGAAATGAGAGCTACATGAGATTTGTTCTTTAGAGATCTCCTTGTAGTTATTCCTTCCTGTGGATCTCCTATAATGAATTTTTAAGGATATCCTAGTTCATTCTTCCATTCGTTTGGAGTATTTGCTGTAGAGATCTTTTCGTTGATAGTCGACTGATCTGATTGAGATAAGTCAAGGTCTTTTGAAGGAGCTTCAGCTGGTTGATCCTGTAGATTAGCTGACTCATTTTGATGATCCTTACCTACAAAAACAGATTTTGGAGCACCAGAGATTTCCTCATCTTCCGGAACATGTCCATTCCTTGGGCGAGGGTTAGTATAGATAAAAAAAACCATGAATAGATTCTTCAATGCATAAGGTTCTCTTATTATAAACTTTGTAAGATCTACTTGAGGGAGAGTAACCGAGAAATATACCTTCATCACTCTTTGGATCAAAATTACCCAGATTATCCTTTCCATTGTTGTGAACAAAGCATTTGCAACCGAAAAGGTGGAAGTAGTTGATGTTAGGTTTCTTACCATTCCACAGTTCATAGGGAGACTTTTTTAGAATTGATCGAATGAGACATCTGTTAATGATATACCATGCTGTACTCACAGCTTCTGCCCCGAAATGATGAGGTAATGAATTTTTCACAATCATGGTTCTTGCCATATCCTGCAGGGTTCTATTTTTATGCTCTACTACACCATTCTGTTGAGGAGATCTTGGTGATGAGAAATTACGGGAGATTCCCTGATCATTGCAAAAAATTTCAAAAGCTCTGCTTTCAAATTCTCCTCCATGGCCACTCCTGATGGTAGAGATGTAGTACCCCTTCTCACGTTGAACCTTCTTACAGAAAACTTCAAAATTCTTTAAGACATCATCTTTATTACTAATAAATATAACCCATGTAAATCTAGAGAAATCATCTACAATAACAAAAGCATATTTCTTATCTCCTATACTAGCAGTTCTAGTGGGACCAAATAAATCCATATGTAGCAGTTGAAGAGGTTTTGAGGTAGAAATAATGTTTTTGACTTTAAAAGAGGATCGAGTTTGTTTTCCTAATTGACAAGCATCACATATATGATCTTTTGAAAAATCCAGTTTTGGAAGACCAACAACAAGGTCATGTTTTGAAAGTTTTTGAATGGTGTGCATGCTTGCATGACCAAGCTTTCTGTGCCAAACCTAGGGATCTTCAATTATAGAAGTAAGACAAAATTGATCCCCAACGTTTTCCAAGTTTTTGATAGTATAGACATTTCTGTCCCTATTACTGGAGAAAATGATGTTACCTGATTCATCTTTTATGAACCAACCATGTTTCTTAAAACGAACCTCATAATCACTGTGACATAGTTGACTGATGCTGAGAAGATT
The DNA here is from genome assembly GCA_005239505.1 of Nicotiana paniculata. Lineage (NCBI taxonomy): Eukaryota > Viridiplantae > Streptophyta > Magnoliopsida > Solanales > Solanaceae > Nicotiana > Nicotiana paniculata. The sequence continues at coordinate 19,059 of MDKI01236831.1, forward strand.
GTAGCTGAGTTCATCGACTAAGTAAACTTCATCCACGTCACATGTAGATATTAAAGGAACCTTTCCAACACCAATAAAATTTCCTTTGGATTTGTCACCAAATGTTACTGTTCCTCCATCTAGCTTGGTGACTGCTTTGAACAATTGTTTGTCACCCGTCATATGTCCGGAACACGCACTATCGAGATACCATTTTCCTTTTTGATTCTTCTTGTGGCGTTCCTGCCAAACAAGATAACTTATTTTTAGGTACCCAAGCATGCTTGGGTCCTGAATGGTTAGATTTCTAAGAGTTAGTTTGATTTGAATATTTTGGTCTCCAAATCCATCTCATGTCGTTCTTGAACCTGCAATGATTTGAGGTGTGACCTACCACAGTAAGTGCAAGATGAGTTGTTAGAGTTTCCAGAACTCTTTTCAGCTCTAATTCTGTTCTCGCAATTGTTAGTTCTATGACCATTTTTACCACAAAAGGAACACACCATTTTCTTTTTGACATGAACGTGTTGATCAGACTTGACTAGACTAGAACTTGAGGTCCTTTACAGTCCATTCAATTGAAGCTTGAGTCCGTCTACTTCGTCTTGAAGCATATCACGTTCAATTTCGCATACTTCTAGTTTCAGGGCCCAGTCATTCTTCTCTCTTGACTTTTATGAGCTCATTTACTACTTTTTCTATGTCTGCAAGAGCAATATCAAAAAATTCTTGAAGTTAATAACAACTTGGACATAAAGGAGTACGTACCTCACTAGTTCCTTCATCTGATGGTGAATGAGGTTCTCTTGAATCATCTTCTTCATCGTTGTTGTCTGCCATTAGTCCAAGTTCTTCTGACTCTTCATCGTCTCTTAGAGACATAAATCAAATATTTGCCATTTCCTCGTGATCATATTCCTCCTCATCACTCCATGCTCCAAAATCTTTCTTCTTTTGCATATTTCTGCTGAGCTTCTTTTTTAATTCCGGACAGTCAGCTTGAATGTGTCCGAACTTTATACATTCGTAATATCTTCCATCATTTTTATCTGTTTCATTACTCACCCTTCCTTTTCTGAAATTAGACTTACCTCTTCTGTAGTTTATGTTTCTTCTCATCATGTTGGTCACAACTTGCGAGAGCATTGCGATGTTTTCATCTTGTTCTCCTCCTTCTTCTTCATCTTCATTTTCTGGTTCAGCCATAGTTGCCTTGAAAGCAACTGTTTTCTTCTTCTCTTGAATTTTTTTTGTCAAGATGGGTTTTCTCAAAAGCAATCAAGTCACCTCTGAGTTCATCATAGGAGATTTTGTCCAGATCTTGACATTCTTAAGCGATGACCTTTGGTTGCTAGATTGTAGGCAGGCTTCTGAGGATCTTTCTGACTTGTTCACCACTTTTAATAGGTCTTCCAAATGATTTGAGGTCTCCAAGAATTTTTCTGAACCTGGAAAACATGTCTTCAACATATTCTCCATTCTTCATTTGAAATAATTCATAGTCTCGAACCAGAAGATTTATTCTAGTCTCTTTTACCTTGTTGGTTCCTTCAAAAGTGACTTCCAGTTTATTCCACATTTCTTTTGCAGTCCCAAAACTGGAAATATTTTCGTATTCTTCTCCACTGATAGCATTGTACAGTAGATTTTTTGCTTTTGCATTGACAGTGATAACATCAGCTTGCTCATCAGTGTAATCGTCCAAATCCAAAGGATCGGTAGATGTGATGACTTGACCATTTGCATCCTTCTTGGGATGTATTGGAAGGTTTTCCTTTTCTATCACACGTTATACTTTGATTTCATATGACATAGTATAAGTTTCCATGCGAACTTTCCAATGAGAGAAATGCTGACCATTGAAGTAAGGGGGTCGAACCTAAGAGGTTCCTTCTTGAAAGAGAGCACTGACAACAGTGTTGGATCCCATTGATCTTTTTCTCACTAGCGGTAAAGCAAAGATAATGAGCCTTGCTCTGATACCAATTAAAAGTACAAGAAGAGAGGTGAATTATTGGCTAATTAAAATTTAGTCGACTAACACAAGTATTAGTTGACTAATCACAAAACAGAAAGAATAATAGTAGTAAAGAGAAAGTATAAAGCACACAGCGATTTATATAGGTTCAGTACCGTTGTGGTACTTACATCTAGTTTCCCTTGGGTCACAAGGGTTCCCTTAATATCTTTTGAACAAAGTTACAATATTGATGGTTTTATCGCTTTTACCACCAACGTTCAGTAACACACTTGAGTTCTAAATAGTTGACACAACTTTCTTTTGTACTCTAGATCTCTCTATCTTTTGATACACTGACAACTATGAATTACAGTGTTTGAACTAAGTAGACATATTTTAAATACAGTTTGTGTAGTTGCGTGGTCTTCTTCTTGAACAATCGATCTTCTTATAAGAGAGAAAAGAGTCGTTGAATCTCCAGCAAAATTAGAGGCACAAGATCTTTGATAGAGGGATTGACCCAAGGGGTGCCTCTTCGAATCTTGCTCTTTGAAGAGCCCGGATTCGTTTCTAACATTCCTTGTCAACTTGAATTTAGGAGATGAATATGCATGAACGAGGGATTACTGAGATTTGGAGAATCTATAATTCCAGACTAAGATGTCGTGATTGATGGAAATTCAATATTACTTCCCTTAATTGTAGTAGTGGCATCTTCCTTCTTTCCTTACTTGCCATTTCTGATCCAGCATCAATCTTGCTTCCCTTGATTATAGTAACAACATGTTCAGGCTTTCCTTATTTGCATATTCGAATCTTGCTGAGCATATTTTCATCTTTCCTTTTTGTTTGTCCTCCACATGTAGCATAACGATTTATTGACATCATTGAAACTTAACCATGAACTTATCATTCTCAGCAACGAGACCTTGAGCTCATTTTCTCCCTACTTTGACACAAGTAGTTTCAGGAAGTGAATGCCTTGGTCAGGACCATTGGCCTGGATGATGACCCCTTCTCAGAATAAAAGATACTCCCAAAAATCTTTTCTTTATAAAACTTCTTCTTGTGACTTTTCAAGTCTAAATCTTTTTTTGGAACATCATATACATACTCATGCTAATATCCTTAATTTTAAAGCATGGCATAAGAATGAAATAAACATTCAAAAGTATTTCTAAAGATTCTTGCTTCTTCAGAAATTTTAAACATGAAAATGGCATATAAGAATAACACAAAAATCTGAATATTTATGCACATATATCCTAATAAATCATCTAAACTTTTCGTAGAAAAATTCTAAGTTAATAGGTACTCACTCACTCCAATTAAGTAAATATAAACTCTTTTAAGAAATTCATCAAACACCTTGTATGTGTGCTTTTGTGAGTTAAACCACTTTAGTAAAGGGTTATATCAACTCACCTCAAAACTCCTTGAGCCAATACGTAGACCCCAGTCCAATTTATATCCGTCAAACAATTGATTCTACCAACCAGTGCATTTGGATTAATTTCAAAGTTTCACACCTAAACATGAAACTTACTGTTGGTACATAGGAAGACGGGAATTAATTATTCAACTCTTACCTATTACTATTGTAGGATAATTGACAATAGAAAATTTTTTATACTTCAGTTCAAGAATAAGTGAGTTATGAAGAACCCTAGAATTTTCCGTGCAATTTCTGGCGCCTCCGTTTCGTGTAAGGCTTTAAGCCTTTTGTGTGTGAGACAGAGCCTTCATATAATGCTTTCTGTTCCCTGAAGGAATTAAGCCTTTTCTTTTCCCTAGTCACGTGACTTTATTGCTTTATCTTCTTTTTTTTTCTTTTTTTTTTTGTGTTTTGACTTAACTAGTATTTAATTATACCCATTGTTAAAAATTAATAATATTAAATTTATTAATATTCCTCTAATTGTATATTCAATTATTTATAAATAAATAAGTAACTCAAAATCAATCACAAGGGTTTAAATATGTAATAGAAATAAAATTTAAGAAGAAAAAAAATTAAATTCTATATTTAGCGAGTGTTGAAATTTCTATAGATTTGAGGAGTGTTATACTCATTGATGATAAATGTGAAGCGAGTGTGCATATCCTAAATGGATTCGTCATCCTTCATTCTGAAAAGCTCATACTCTATGGTCATCATGTCAATCTTGGACTGCTTTACCTGTGTTGTCCCTTCATGAACTGTTTAGAGAGCTTCCTAGATTTCCTTCGTTGATTGGCATGCCGAAATCCTGTTGTACTCATCTGGTCCAATCACACACGCGAGAATTTTCTTTGCACGAAAATGTTTTTCTATGGTTTTTCGATTAGCGTCATTGAATTCCTTACTCGTCTTGGGAATGGCTACAGCTGGGTCGTCAAGATTCTTGGTAGGAACAAAGGGTCCATCACATACAACATCCCATAGCTCTGAATCTTCTGACATGATGAAGTTGTGCATCTTAGTCTTCCACCATCCATAATATTGGTCGTTGAACCTTGGTGGTCTGTACGTAGACTGGCCTTCTTCGAAATTTGGTGGAGCAGCTATGAGGATCTTTTCTAGGTGTTAACCTGATAGAAAGAACCTGCTCTGATACTAATTGATAGAATTTAAGGATCCACCAAACGTTATAGAGAACATCTCTATTAGTTCCCACAGAACACACGCACACTGCGGCAAGTAACAATGCAATTTTATATGGAAAACTTCCAGCTCACGGGATCAAAAACCACAACCTACCCTTGTAGGATTTCAACTTCACTACTGAGCAACTTTAGATTACAACCTATTGTAACCTATGAATTAACCTCTTAATCCCTCACTAACTTGTAACACTCCTTTACAAGTCACTTTGTAATAACTCTATTATAAAGACTTTAAACCTAGGAATTATCCTCTTAATCCCTCACTAACTTGTAATACTCTATTACAAGCCACTTTATAATAATTCTATTACAAAGACTTTACAACTCGAATAACTCTAGCCAAGACACAAACACAAGGGTTTATGATTTATAAAGATTTCCTACACAATGCTTCTAACTAAGCTAAGTAGAAATTACAAGTAAAGTGCTTTAACAAAGGTATAAAATAACTAATGACATGTAATAACTTCAATACATGGAACTGGTCCTTGGTTATGTTGTTCTTCGTTCTTGATGCCCTTGAGAATCACTTGCAAGATTGACACATACTAGAGAGAATGTTGGATAAGCTCTTGAATGTGCAAGTGATTTGTTTTTCCTTTGCTTGATGTTAATATCTCATTTGTGACATCATTTGGATGATGTAATCAAGTTAGGTAAAGAGCATTCCCATAAATTTGACTGTTGCACTGTTTATGCATTGTAGCGTGTCCAGGCAGCAACTTTACAGCTGTGAAGAGCTGACTTGTACAGTCACCTCGGGAACTGGTAGCTATTTGTTCCCTCTGCTGTTCCTTTGACTCGGAAGAGTTGAACTATGTCTCCAACTGGAGACTTGTTAACTTGTACAATCACTCGGGAACTGGTAGTTATTTGTTCACTCTATTGTTCCCTTGACTCTGAAGAGTTGAACTGTGTCCCCAACTGGAGACTTGTTAATCTTTAAGTTCTTGATGATGTGTATCATTCCTTATTTGGTTCTTGACAGTAAATTTATTAGATCATCAAAACATAACAGGGATACACATACAACTTATCAATAATAATAACTATATTTCTTTTTCTTTTTTAAAAGAATAAGAACTGTTGTTAATTTATGATGCTAGCTTCCCCTTGTCTATTAAACAAATACTTAACAAAGTTGCCAACAAAACTATAGGAATATGAGTCCTGACATGGATGGAAAATAATTGGAAGCCTCTTTTGCTTTTTTTTCTTTCTTTGTGTTGATTTAAATTATCAAAATTTTATACATAGAAGTCAAAGTGGCATGTTCATAATTGACTTCAAAATACTAAAAAGAAATAAAGAATGTAATATTTTCTCTAGATTCGCAGCACGTGAAATAGGAGTTTAACGTTTAATGGGAGACTTGGTTCAATTGCGTTCAAAAATAACTATGAATAATATGAAAAATAACAAATATGAATACTAATGGGTTATAATTCAATAATACAAAATAAGAACTCCTAAACATACAGTACCATATGTGAAAACGGCAATTTCCTAATTTTCCTTTAAAGAATGTTCATGATCAAATGAGAAAAGAATTTATATAAGGTTAAAATTACTTTTACAGTTTCAAATATTATGAGCTCCAGAAAATACTTGATAAATAAAACTTAAGATAGTTCACGAAATCTTATAATTGCAACTGAAAATAATAATTTACAGCCCTTCTTTATATAGTAATAGAATTGATAAATTTCAATAAGAAAAAACAGTAAATAGTTTTGTGGCCTCACTCTTTGTAACCTAAATTTTTATAACGAACAAAGAATACTACGTAAAAAGAGTTGAAAGTTCTCGAAGGATTTGATAACTAAATTTACAAACTTTATTTATTAGTTATTCTTTTACAAGCAGAAAACTAAATAAAGAAGGGTTTAATAGACATAATTAGTTGATTTTAAAGTCTTAAATATTAGGAAACTAATTAGATGATTATTTCTAAGAATTAGAAAAATAGTTAAATGACTATTTTGTTTAATGTAAAATCTATTTAAGGGCAAAAAAGGTGAACGATATTTTGCTAAGGGCCTTTGTGCTTTTAATATAGACTAGTATCTGGTTACGCGTGCTGCGCGTGTATCCCAATATATATATATATATATATATTTAGACTACTTAAAAAAAAGCTAAGGAAAAACTCTAATTTCTTAAAAATTATAGTAAATTTTAGTCTTATTTAGCTAATAAGAAATTATATCCAACTGAAATCTTCGAAAAATATAATCAAAGAAATTGATTCAATCGTGTGTTATTATAATATTATTTATCGTTACTGTACAAATTTCTTTCATTCCATCTTCAAATGTATATTGATTTGAAATATTAACAAAATTGAAGGCGTTTTATTTGTACATATTAAATAATGTATAAAATAAAAATACACACTCGTAAAAATTCAATATGACGTAAAATTTCATAAATACGGAGCAAAAAAGTATGAAATTTGCAATGATGAAAACAAGGAGAAAAAACAAAGAGAAATAGAGAGAAACATGTACAATGTTGTAATTCTTTTGCAATAATGCACTTCCTCTACCATTTTTCCTGACTCCTCCATTTTACACGTACTTATGGCACAATATTTGACCATTTGCAGAATGACCATCTCTTCACTACACACAGATACAATATATAGGAAAGTAGTCTGTGAACAATCCTCCATCCATTATATGGAATAAATTCTATTTCAAAAAATTTCTTTAAGATTGTTGTTGGCAAATAACTGTTAAATAAAAAATATAAATTGATGCTAAATGTTTTAAATGTAGAAGCATAAATAAATATTAGTGAGTGAGTAAGCGTAAAAGAATATGAAAAATTGAAACTGCCCGTGTTAAAACGGTAATAAACATGAGTAGTTGAAGAGAAAGGGTAGAAAATTATATACAATATTTATTAGCATGAACAATGACTTTTCATTGGTAATTTGCACTATGAGATGAATTTCATCTATATAACTATTGAACATAACTCTTCAAATTCTCCATTTTTGTAGTAATGTAGAAACCTGCTTTAATATGCTGTTTTTTTTCTTATTAGAATATATAATACCATTTATGTACACAAATATTACCATTTTAGTAATAGTAATATTTGGTTGAAGGATAAAAAAGCCATTCAACTTTTGACAGGACAATTTGGTCTTAACTTTTTCTTTTGATCTTCCCACTTATAATATAGTAAGTATAAATATGATATGATGATTATTATTATTATGATACGATATGATGAATTTATAATATGTTCGTTTGGACCCAAAAAGGGAGAAGAACATGTTGATCATGAGAATATTGAAATACTATAGAGAGGCTTAAAGTATATTTCTCATTCCACAATCTAAAAGTTTACTTTTTAAATGACATTGCACGGAGTACATTTACAGTTTTCTAAAACATTTTCTTCAATCCAACACGAAAGCATATAAAATACAATGAATTAATTGAAATTTGCAGTGTCTCTGAAATGCATACAATAACTGTTGAACGTATAGCAACTTATTACTGGAATTATTTCTTTCATGAATGTTGTGAATTATTTATTATCATAACATTATGTACAAATATCATTTTGTGAGAGGTAATTTTAATTTTAGGTAAAGGGTAATTTGGTCATTCAGTTTTTGAAGGACATTTTAGTAAACTAACTTCATCTTAAAGTGTTCATGCTTATAATATATATAATATAGTATATATATATATAAATAATAACTACGGCTTAGTCCCAAACAAGTTGGGGTCGATTATATGAAAAATTATTAAGTACACTAGCCACCTCGGAGATTGGGAAATTTAAGGAATTAACAATTTAATATTATTTTCGATTAACAAAATACTCACTACAAATTAGAAGGACGGTTTCTATTTAAATCAAGATAAGTTGCTAGTTAATTTATATCAAATAACTCGATTCTGCTCAAATTTGAGTTTTATGTACTAACGATGAAAAAAGAGGAATTTTTACATTCCTATACCATATAGGAAACCTTATTACCCTCCATGTTTAAGGTTTGATATAATTATATTTAGTATACTTAATTATTAATTCTATATCATAGTGTATTTTAAGGGTACAATTAATGCAGCGTATATCCCTCCTTAATGCAAGGTACCATATATCCCACCCCTCCCACGTTTTTCTCTCCCAAACCCTCACCCTCACCCATTCGCAATTAACACTTCCATTCGCAGATCCATTCTCAAATCTTCAATTCCTCGTTTTTCAATTTGGTAAACACAATTCTCTGGGAGAGTGGAGATCGACAGGATTAATAAGTTGAGAAGATTTGGTACATTATACATTTTCTAGATGCTCTCCGAATGAGTGCAAATACATGCAGTTTTTGAATTCTCGTGGTTAAGTCTGTCGGCAATATAAAGTGAAATACATCTGGTTATGCATTAATAGTTGAAGATTATTAATTGTCAACTTAGAGCCAGACAGAGAGAGCAAAGTGAACCGTGGAGAAACGATATTGAGATCTAATGGTAGAGATAAATAATTGGAGAAATGATATTGAGATCTAACGATATTGAGATCTGTTTGACTTTGTAGTTTATTGTAGTTTTTTTGTAGAATTTTTGTAGATGAAGAGAAAATTTTGTAGTCAACATTTTTTTTCAACATAGATTGTAGTTTAATTGTAGTATAAAATGTAATAATTTTGTAAATACCCTTAAAAATAACGATATTGAGATCTGTTTGACTTTGTAGTTTATTTGTAATTTTTTTGTAGAATTTTTGTAGATGAAGATAAAATTTTGTAGTCTAACATTTTTTTCAACATAGATTGTAGTTTAATTGTAGTATAAATGTAATAATTTTGTAGATACCCTTAAAAATACAGAGATGAGACCCATTTTTTATAATCAGATTTTCCTCATTCAATTGTAGCATGATTGAGATTTTGGACATGATTGCGTGTTGTTGTTGAGGTATTGTTCTATGTTTTTTCGTTTTTTTTTAATTTCTGGATTGAGAAAAAAAAAGATGAAGAACAGAGTATCTACAGTATTGGTTTCTACAATTTGAGTTGATTTTGTTGAATAATTGGTCGCCTTTTTGATTTCTAGTCTGAGGAAAAAACTCGAAGAATTGAATTCTACAATTTGTTTTCAGTTTTGAAGTTGTTCGTCTTTTTTTTTTTTTTTTTTGAATTGTAGTTTAAGAAAAAAGATCGCAGATGAGATAAAGGTTCCATTTCAAATTTGAATTGAATGTGGCTAAATCAATTAAGAGATTTTGTTCCTCATTTTTAGCGCATCATATTAGGAGGATTCTGCCCTATTTAATTACTAATTAACGGATGGTATTAAAATTATAGGAAAACTGTGGACAGGTCGGATAATTTACATACTATGCACATATTTGATAATAAGGTTTCATATATGGTATAAGAATGAAAAAAACCCAAAAAAAAACACAAACACTTAAAAAGGAAATTATATATATGTAATAAGTATTTATTGGTAACCTAAAATAAATAATATTGTTAGTTATGAGCCTATTGTCCCGCATGGATTAAAAAAAACATATTAATGGATTTATAGGCCAAATGGCCTCTCCTACCTAATATACTAGTTTTTGGGTTGGGCTTTCTTATTTAATCTATAATATTGGTATCAGAGTAGGTCGATCAATACTAGAGGCCACTAATCGGAGTGATAGCCTGATTCCAATAGTCGTGACCAACGAGGTCGTTGGTCCTCGAGCGGGGCGCAATTGTTATGTCCCTAATTGTCACTCATCAATTAAAAAGAAAAATACTAAGGAGTTTATAGGTAAATGGACTCTTCCACCTACTAGATTAGTCTTTTGGGTAGGGAGAAAAACATAAATATATAATATTTTTAATAAATTTTATTGTTATTTATGAGAATAATTTTTAGAAACGGAGCAACCATGTAAAAATCCGTAGACAGAGACTCCAGTAAGTTACCTACATAGCATGTAAAATAATTAACAAGTGTAAAAAACTTTTGTAATGTCGTGCACATATATTAAATCCATTGTATCCATATCAGATCTTTGTTTTCAAGGACTATTTTTTTTTTTTCCCCAGGGAACCGACAAATTTAAATAGCAATACAAAAGTCATTCTCGAACGTCTAAAACGGCGTATTACAATGAACAACGTCCTTTAATTGCACAGATGGTCAAAGTGAAATCTGAGTTTTAGTCTTCAATAAAATAAGAGCAGCAATAAACAAAAACAATAACTTTCTTGTACTACAAGAGCATCCCAAAAACATTGAATCATGCCTCGTTTTAAGTACTAGTCAAATTCTTCATCTTCTCCTTCCATTATATTCCATTCATTCCCCCCAAAACATTATCACCAATCACTTTACTTTCCTCTAAAAACACAAAATCTTTGATAAAGGAGAGATTAGTATATATATAGACAGAAAATGGGCAGTGCAGATGATGACCATTTGCCTAAAAAGCAAACACATAAGAGTATCAATGATCAAACCAAGTACAAGCTCAAATTACTAGTCCTCATTATCCTCACAAATCTTCTTACTATTTACTTCTTCACCGGCCCTTCTCTCAACTTGCATCCTATTTCAAAGAACACTATTAATGATTCTCCTTTCCCTGCATTTGATTCCAATTCCCTCTTGCAAGAGCTCAATGCCGCTAAGAAAGAACTCGAAACGAGTCGATCCCAGTTCAAAGTTTTGCATCAGCAGCTCAAGTCTACTAACCAACTTGTCACTGAACTTCTAGCTCAACTTAACCTCCTTAACCAGTCCATAAACAGGACCACGGATTCCAACTTGCTTAACTTCAATGATCTTCTTGATGATTTGTCAAATGAAGCTAAGCTTGGTTTAGGCCCTCACAAGCTTCCACTCGGGCTCTCGTCAAGATCAGGGATAGATGAGGTTTATCCCTCTGTTGGAGGAGGTTGTTTGATGTATAAAGAAGATTTAGCACATTACATGACATATAATGTTGGAAAGGAATGTCCTGTTGATGATGTTTTCGCGCAAAGGCTAATGCTCAAGGGATGTGAGCCACTTCCAATAAGGAGGTGCCATCCTAAAGCGCCTACTGGTTATGTTGAACCAACTCCATTGCCAAAAAGCTTGTGGTCTACACCACCAGATACAAGTATTATTTGGGATCCATATACTTGTAAAAACTACAGTTGTTTGATAGAAAGAAGGAAGTTTCCAGGATTCTATGATTGTAAAGACTGCTTTGACTTACAATTTAGAGAGAAAACAAGGTGGCAATTTGACAATGGAGGTCTTGATTTTGGGATGGATCAGGTTCTGTCAACAAGACGTCAGGGCACAATCCGCATTGGACTTGATATAGGAGGAGGCGTGGGCACGTTTGCTGCTAGGATGAAGGAAAGGAATGTAACCATTATCACCACTTCCATGAATTTGGACGGTCCATTCAACAGTTTCATTGCATCTAGGGGCTTGATATCGATGCACGTTGGTGTCTCCCAAATGCTTCCTTTTTTCCAGAATACTCTGGATATCGTGCACTCCATGCATATTCTGAGCAACTGGATTCCGGAAACCATGCTTGAACTAATTATGTATGACATATATAGAGTTCTGAGGCCAGGAGGACTGTTCTGGTTGGATCACTTCTTCTGCCTGGGAACACAGTTGAATGCAACTTATGTTCCTATGCTGGAGCGCGTTGGATTCAAGAAACTGAGGTGGAATGCAGGCATGAAGCTCGATCGAGGGATTGATAAAAATGAGTGGTATTTCTCTGCTTTATTAGAGAAACCTATGTCCTAAAGTACTTAGTTGTTGAGCCTTTAGATAGTTCGTAAACTGATGGCAAGTTAATTCCACGGACTCTAGTACAAGTTACCAACCTTGTCTGCTTAGTTTCCCCTTTTTTCTCATTTTTGTGCTTTTTTGTAGTGCAACTGAAAGATGATAGAATCATCAGAACGATTGAAAGAGGAATTTTATTATCTATAGTTATCAATTCTATCACCATAAATTACTGCTATAAGACAATGATGATGTAAAATTGATCACCTGTCAACATCTCACAAATAGCTGTATAAAAAGAACTAAGGTAAAGCTGCAATATTGAATGCACAACTTGTTTTAGTATGGAAAAATAGATTCTCATATACAAATGACCATCCTAATTGAGATCAGAAAGAGCTTGCACAATTTACAGAAGGTAAAAATAAATGTTTCCAAAAAAATTTAGTAATGTCTCTAGTCGCGCTGTTGGACCTCCAGAACGTTCTTCTTTGTTGTAAAATAATCCACGCCAACAACAAATAGTTGATTCATTCTACATTCTCTCAAATTTGTACACAATTAACAGGCAATGGCATATTATGTGTGATCTAATGTTTCAACTTTGGGCAAACCCGTTAAGACATTGATCTTACTTGGGCTCTAACTTTGAAGGTGGATATGCCCCGCTATAGACAAACAGACTTTCATCAGTATAAGGATGAAGGCCTTTGTTTGCTCCTTCATAGGTTTCTGAAGTGGAAGCTGATTCTGCATTCGGGTTGAGTCCTACGATCTCCATAATAATCTCGATCTCTTTCACCACTTCACTCATCGTAGGCCGCTTGACTCCTTCTTCTTCAACACACTTGATTGCTAGATCAACATACTTCTCTATGCTTTTAGGAGTTGCACCTGAGCGAACAACAGGATCCAAAATTTCGTGAAGGTTATACATGTCTTTTTTCTTGTCCATTGCAGTCCTCACTTCCCTGACAATATATCTTCCTTTTTCAATAGGAACTTTTCCTGTAACAATCTCCAGCAGCACCACCCCAAAGCTATAAACATCACTCTTCTCGGTCAGCTGTTGTGTCATGTAATATTCAGGATCCATGTAGCCCTAACAAATAAATGGCACCCATGAGAAAGAAATAGATTATGAGTAATTACTGGCACAATCTTCTGCAAGATCTAACTTAATTTTACTACATGGATATATCATTATATGATCATCAAATATTAGCTTCTACAACCTGTAACATAATATTCTGGTACATCTCCCTGAATTTGGTGATCAAAACATTCAATGATCGTTACTTCCAAGTCTGCTAACTAAAGAGAATTTGTTTTCATATTTTCCAATTCCTATTTGTTTATTTACTCATTGTTTGTGGAGAGAGGTGGCAGGCCAATGAGAAGGGAGGAGCTTGAGGGTTCTTGTTATAAAATGAAATAGTGTTTGTAATGGTTCCTATTGGACTAGAAATTATCGAAACATTACAATTTCTGAACTTGTGGACATCAGAAAATGCTAGGATATAAGCATACAATATTCTAAAATCAAACAAGTTTGTGCAGGCGTTAAGAGAATCTTTACTCACCATTGTTCCTTTGACCTGAGTGGTTATGTGACCCCTTTCAGAGTCACCTAGAAGCTTGGACAGACCAAAATCAGCAACTTTTGCATTTAGGCGTTCATCCAGCAAGATGTTGTTGGATTTGATGTCTCTGTGTATGATAGGAGGATTGACAAGGTCGTGAAGATACTGCAAACCTCGGGCTGCTCCAAGGGCTACCTTCAGTCTCCTCATCCAATCTAACCTGATCCCAGTCTTGCCTACAAGTATAAATTTCATTACATTCTCCAGAGAGGCAGGCACATTTCCCTTTTGGTGAAGTCAAAATGAGGTAGTTTCAAAGAATTAATAAGAAGGAAAAGTCTAAAGTGCTAGTCAATGAGCATGTGTCTGACTCTATCTAAACATAGTCTATTGTTCTCTAAATAAAACTTTACAGGATGCAAAACGGTTGGAGATTTTACAGAGTTTCATGCCAAATTACATGTCCCATATCTCAGTGAAAATGGTTCAGTGCTTCCACTCCTATTTTAGATATTGATTTCTTTGTTAATGACACCATTTGTGGTACTTTGCAACAACTAGTTCTAAATAAATTCTTGGACTTCCGAGAATGTAGGATAGCAAATTCCGCAAGCACCTCTCTATAGTCTTCTCATAATAATGGTGAAAGACAATGGTAGGGACCAAGATAAACCTGAAAGACCATCTTTTAAGGTGCCATTAGGAATATATTCATACACCAGCATCTGTTCGGCTTGATCGAAACAAAAGCCAACAAGGCCAACGACATTCTTGTGATGAACCCTTGAGAGAAGTTCTATCTCAGTTTTGAACTCAAGTGCACCCTGCATAGACCCTTGTAGAGCTCTTTTAACTGCAACCAGCTGTCCATTTGGAAGAGTTCCTCTGTAAACCTGCAGGATGTGACTTCCACACTTATAACTTAATCCAGTTTAAATTATTGAGAGAGTGGAGAACATCGAAGGTTCTTTATAAAAATAGGTAAACTATGCCTTAAGAAATATCATTCAATATTCTTTTTACGGTGGTGTTGGTTGGGGGAGGGGTTACACCTAGTCAATGAAAGCTAACCTTGCCATAACCACCAGATCCAATATCATTAGTTTCTGAAAAGTTATTTGTCATTTTTTTGAGCTCCTCAAATGAGAAAAATCTTGCTCCTGTCAACTGTGGAACAGCACCACTATGTTTATTTGAGTCCCAGGATGCTGCATTAAGGAGAAAGATAGCAACAACCACCGTAAGATGAAGTAATAGGTAAATGGAGAAATAGTTAGTTCCAAATCTTACCAAAAGGATCACTCCTCCTTGCAGCATCTTCAGCTCTTTTCTTTTGCCGGAAAGCATAAAGACCAATGATTAGTGCTAAAATTACAAGAACAGAACCACCAACTGCTGCTCCAATGATAATGCCTGTACTAGATGATTTGTGTGATTCGGTGGATGCACCTGGAGAACAGAATACACAGACTCAGACTTACAACTATCAAGTATCAACTTCCATAAAATGAAAATTCTAAGTTTCATAATGTTCAACAAATAATTTGAATTCCTAGCAGTCATTGAATGAATAAAATTTTTGAACACCAATTAGAAAAACCTGTCTTTACAAATAAGTTCATTAGAATGTACACAAACTCTTACAGAAACATAGGAACAAAGAATGGAAATTGATCCATCAGATGTATGCAAACTAGTTTTTCACCATCAAGAGGATCGATGCATTTTTCAGAATCTTCTGCTTCTTAAGTTGAATACTTAAAATAAAACTGATACAATAATCAAAACAGCGGACCTATACTAAATGATTTTCATGTTCATAAGTCCTATAAAGAAGAGTAAATATTCTATCAAACCAAGTACATGAAAACTGAATCAACAATACCAAATATTTGTTGGTTTTTCATTCTAGATAAGATAGCATATACAAGTAGGAGAAGAGAAATGAGCCAAGAAAAAGGAGAAGGAAATATAGATCTGGAAAAGTTGTATTACCATCGAAGTATTTATAGCCTTCACCAATGAAGAAGAAAGGTCCAAATGTCGACGGGGGCTTGAAAGTCTGATTACTGAGCACAAAACCTATTCCAGAAACTCCAGTTCGATTGAAAAAATCTTGGCTAGAAGGAAAAACTTGTAGGTGTATTACAAGGTAGTCATCCAAATTTTTTGTAGGGTTACTGAGGGAAACTGAGTCAACAGGCAGTTGACGGTTTTTGAACGAAAGCATCAAAGACTTTTGGAGAGTCTCATAAGTAGTTTTGTTTCCTAAGTTGGAAAAGGAAGGAGCTCTGAAGACTAGGTTGCCTGTGTATGGAAAAGCACATTTACAGGCAGGACTAGAAATTTGATTAGAGCTGCATTCAGTTGGCAAGCAATTTTCTGGTGGAGTAGAATATGAATCAGCTTGTTGAGCTTGGACACAGTAAGTTTGTGTTCTTCCTTCATTGCAGACAGGATTACCTGCAAGTCTGCAAAGGAAAACAGTAAGGTAATAAACATGATACAGTCAAGTTTGGCGTAGAATATAATCATATAGCCGAATAAGCTTAGGCCAAAGAGTTCTACACTGTATGTTTTTTCTCATAACTAGGACGTTTAAGAAAACAAGGAAGAGAGCTTACAAGATCTGAAACGGATATCCTGGTCTTTGAGTAAATGAATCAATAAGATTGCTCTGCATATCAATGAGTTGCAACTGGTCGCTATACGTGGAGTCAATTTCAAGTGTGCCATTAAGTCTGTTTTTCCTCATATTGCTGTCATAAGCAATGAGTGAATTGTTATCAAATCTTAGCATACTCATTCTCTATCGTTTATAAAACCAAGTTCCATGAAATACAACAGACACAAAGTTATAGGGACACTTACACAGTCTGCAACTGGAAAAGGCTGAATAGTTTAGCTGGAACTAATCCTTGGAGTCCTGTGTTTTCCATTGCCCTGTCAATACAAGGTCATTTATTAGGTTAAAAAGAACTTCTGGGAATTGAAACCGTAAATGAGAAAAAGAGAACCTGTCCATATTCAAATGGATGCAGGCATACACTAGCACAGTACACACATGCACCTGTACACCTGCTCATGGACGTGCATAAGAAGGAGAGAACATACACTGTTGTCAGGGATTGCAGGTCTGGAATCCATGATGGAAAATCTGATGCATTAAAAGAATTATTGCTCATGTCCCTGCAAAAATAAGGCCCACATCATGATAGTGAGATTAACAAATTTCCTTTTTTTCAGAAAAAGTAACAAATAAATTGGGAGAAATATTTATAGTACGATTTTGAGCAATAACCAGTTATAGCTCAAAGGGATCAAGGCACAAAACTTAGGATAAGCAACTTACAAGTAATTGAGGACATTCATGCCAGTGAGATTCGGCAAAAGACCATTCAAATTATTGTTTGATATGTGGCTGTGATACATTGTCAAAGCATGCTACATTAGGAAATCATAAGGACATACGGTAGGTTCAGAAAATTGTTTCATTTTCTACTTACAGTTCATTGACATGTGTGAGATTGTTGAGATTTTGTGGCACAGATCCGCTTAATGAATTCCTGTCAAGACGACTGTTGCAAGCACAGTAGCTTAGTTCACAAAAACTCACTTTGTATAGACAGTAAGAAACATTACAAGATTATAAAAGGAAAGCCCAAGATAGCAATACTTACAGCACTTCCATAGTCTGGACAAGTCCTAATGTATCCGGTATATTTCCAGTAAGCTTGTTGTTCTCCACTAGCCTAGAAGTTAGAATATACGCACATGAGGAAACAAGAAAGCACGGTCAGAAGGAATGTTATTTGCTATAGTTATGGGGGTAACTTATCATATGGAGAATCTTAACAGAACAAAATATAGATGAAGTACTTGATAAGCAAAAAGGGGATTTGTCAGGACCCTTCTTTATATTTTATTTTTCTTTAACTCCTCTATTTCAACACTTCCTAGAAAGATTCCTCAGGCAATCACTCTGTAACTTGGCAATTGCAAGGACCATTTTGCCGAGGTTCACCTAGTCATACATTGTTCTGTGCTATGTCATCCAAAGAAACATATAAATTCGATAAAGATATGATTACCAAGCTTCTCTTCACATGATTACTCTCAGAAGCAAAAACATGCACTAACAAGACTATCAAAAGGTAAGCTAAATACTAGTGAGCCTCTCTAATATTTACCAATGTAATATGCATTCAGACTATTTTCCCAATAATTACTTACAGATGAATCAGAGTCAGATTAGAATGGAAAAGTCGAGCTGGAATTTCACCGGATAGCTGATTCTTCCCAAAATGACTGTGAAGTGATGTAAATAATCTTAGAAAATACAGTTGAGAGATAAAAGACAATAACAAATAAAGGAGAAGCGTACAAGTGTTTAGTGTGAAGAAGCATATCAAGACCAGGTGAGCTCCCACTAGAGACTGGAAGTGTTCCAGTAAGCTTATTGTCAGCTAAATCCAGCCAATAAAGCTTTGAAAGATAGCCAATGGTAGCAGGTATTCGTCCAATAAAGTTGTTAGAGTTTAAAGATCTGCATAATACAAAATGGGGCTGTTTTAGAGCGTATACCAGAAGAAGGTATTGAAAGAACTCAGAAGTTTCATATACAGATAGATATGGTAAAAACACAATTATTTGGATTTGATGATGTATAAACACAAATATATAGCAATACTGATGAACTCCTCGTGAACTGTTTTCTCAGTTTAGAAGTGCATTGCTTGTCCAAGAGATGGACCAAAATATGAGTATTCGTCAAAAATATTCGTTCAACATGCTTATCATTGCATTGATTGAAACGAAAACAGAAAATGATCATGTAATATTTATCTTTATAACGCTAAAAGAATCATAGTTTAAGCTGATATAAACATCAATTCCCTGATCCATCATATTCTGTACAGTGCAAACAACTTAAACCAAATAAATGAGTAAACTTCTTTGCATCCTGGTAAAATATGTCGCGTACTGGTCCCCCGTTCAAAGTGAAAAGAGTAGAGTGCTTACAGAAAAACCAGCTGGGTCAGAGATCCAATGGAGTCTGGTATTGGTCCAGAAAACCCACAACCAACAAGGATCCTGTCATGAAAATAAGAAAAAAATCAGCATATAATCATGAGATTAGCTGGTAAATGAATGGGACAATTATTCAGATTCACTTACAAATTTGATAGCTTTGTCAATTTTCCAATAGACTGAGGAAGAGATCCTGTCAACTCCTTGTTGTAAGATAGATCCCTATAAAATGCAGTCAATAATTAGAATTGGCTTTAAGCTTCATAACTCATCCCAAAATATTGCTCAGTCATAAGAAAAAGGTAGTGCAGGAGAAACAGGAAATGTGAAAGAAGACCTACAAAGTTTGCAATTCAGATAATCCTTGAATGTCTCCAGATAGCTGGCCGCTCAAACTCATACTTGATAATGTTCTGAAAATTTGAGAAAGATGACATCAACCTTACAAGTATGAAAATTTGATGTAGGCGATAATGGGAGGCGCGTTGAATTCTTACATAGAAATCACTCGTGAATTTCTGCATCCAATTCCTTCCCATTGACTCCCACAGGGATCTGCTCCAGCCCAATTGGGTGGAACATTCTGCCATGAATCCTTGAGAGACTGTAGTGCAGCAACTGAATACAATATTAAATCAGTTCTTCTTTACTAGAAACTGAATTGACCATATCTCGAAGAGAATATGAGATATCTGATGTTCTTTTTTCACAAATTTACATAGGGCTAAATTCTGAATCAAGAACTGTATACACTTTTGCTAGGGCAATTCTTTTATTTGCATATAAGAGCAAGACAGCCAAGAATATTGAATATTTTCCAAACAACTATACAACACGAAAATACTACATAAAATGCTCGAATTCACAATGACTTATCCGAGAAGAAAAATAGGAAGGACGCAAAGTTCACACCAGATATGCTATATTATGAAACCTTCTAAAACTATCAACTTCACCTTATAGAAAACTTGTATCCACAATATATTCCAGAGCGGTAATTAACAGCTTCTTAAGGGGAAAAAAGAAAATAACAAAATCCATTCAAGTGCCTATTTGAGAAAAAATGGAAGCAAGACACTGTATATTAGACTGCTAATCATTTTGCTTTTAGTGTTTCCCAAGGGATTAACCAAAACCAAACCATTTCCAATTCCAGCGTAGACGTTATAGTCCTACACCTGAAACTCAGAGCAGCATTTAATCATATTCTTCACCCTTTTCCATCTCTATGATACTGAAGAAATTAAGTAATAGACCATTTCATTCAAAGATTCCTCTCAAATCAGAATCCTACATCACCTAAAGGGACAAATTCTGAAGGAAAACTAAGATTTGAACACCAGTACCCACAGATAATCAAGAATTTCTGAAAACATATTAATTAAGAAACATTTGATAGAAGAACACAACCAACTTACAATCATCAGGATTTGTCCATGCTGCTATTGCCAGAACATTTATCCAAACAACCAGAAAACAAAGCTGAATCCTCCTTGGCATCATTGCCAGAGAAACTACCATGTATCAAAGTTCAAGAAAACCACTCCTCTACAAAAGCTAGAAGAGAATTTCAACCTCAAATCCCTTTTCAAGTTCTGCTCCCCACGACAATATTATCTCTCAGCTGACAGCTATCTGATGCATTTACTATAGTATTCATCAATAAGGGGTTGTTTAAATTCATTTAGCCAACTCACTGTCTAAGTTTTAAAATTACAGACTTTTACTTCCTCCCACACAACTATCTTCTACGTGAAATCTTCATTTTATTTTGTTCACGTCATTTAAACACAATGACTGACCTCCAACTTCAAATTTTTCACCTATATAAAATATTGAAAGTATAAAAATACGACCACGTTGAGTTTACTTGGTCTTTTTATGCCCAAAAAGTCAACAAATTACTTTTATAACTCTTTACAAGCTGGTTAACACTTCGCATCAACTATTGAACATTTTCCATGATAATAGTTGACCATAGAGGGTGTTAATTGTAAATAGAATATTAACAACTTGATTAGGTTTATCATAATTAGACAAAGTCTTCTTCAAAAAAGCAAAATTTTGAATTTTTGAGGAAAATCAAATTTTAATGTCGTTGTCAACTACTATAAGTATATATTTAAAGAAGTTGCCAGGAGGGACCAGTTGAATAATTTTCTAGACGCTTTAGGGAAGTTGAACTCCATGAGAGTGGATAACCCATAAGCTAAAAAGAGAGATTGTGCACCCAGAGGTGGATCCAGAATTGAGATTTAATGGGTTCAATTTTATACATAATTAATTATACTGTTAAATCTAATATTTGTTGAGATTTTTAATAGCTTTTCACGTACATATTTGTATTCCGTACTCAAAGGCGACATCCGCTCCTGCATGCACTTAAGAGAATTAATAACCAAGCCTAGCAGTCATTAGAATGGTGAAAGAATCATGGGATTTTAAAGAACACAAAGTGATTTCTTCGCTAATGTTTTAACTGTTGAAATTCTTGGTAGACTATAGTTTAAATCTTACATCCCCGTCAATCTAAGCTGCTTTGATAAGAAGAATGACCTTGTATATATATATTGATGGATAATGTTATCTCGTACTGTTTAAATAGTTAGAATTGCCTACATATTTCTTCGGATACCACTATTGTAAGATAAAAATAAAAAGTTCAAAAGAGAAATTAAATGGGTACTTGCTAATGTGGTTTTATCACGTCAGTGTCAACACATTATTATATATAAAGAATAAACAAATACTAGTAATAGAAAGTTGGTATTTAGAGTTATCAATATTGTCTAAAAGTACCCCAAGAAGGGTTTCGGATGAATTTTAACGTGTTGTCTACGTCTGAGACCCACTATTATTGAGTAGCCTCACGACTTGACTTAGTCTTGTTGACATTGACCCATTATCATAACTGATGATGTATATCTGGTAATAAATGGATTCATGTTGCCCCAAATTGAGAGAGTTCGCAGGCAGTGAATTTTGATACCATCATTCTAAATTCTGAGTTGAACGACTAGGTAACCTTCTTATACTTGTTTTATTGCACGTATATCTAGAGAGTTGTTAATTTGATCTGCCAATAAATTCTTAAATATATACTACTTCCTATATATATTTAACCCTAGAGTATACTATCAATGCAATTTAATTCATTGTAACAATTGTTGCTTTATTTTCCAAATTTGCCATATATCATGCATGCTTGATATTAATTAGAATATATTATTGTACGGATCCTTTCCTCTTAACGCCGGAAAGAACACTCTAATCAGTGACGGATCTACAATGAGTCTTATGGGTGCTTAAGCACCCATTGTCTTTGGTCAAACTTAATAGATTCACATAGGTAATTATCAAAAAATTTAAATAAGTTTTGAGTGAGCACCCATCACTAAATTTATTTTTTCTCTTCTTATGATATTTTTACCGGTGTGCACCCATGACTTTGAAAATCTTGGATCCCCACCGACTCTAACGGCATGCAAGTCGGGCTAACTCCTCTCCTTAGAGTCAAGTGATTTTCAATTACTCTCAAATCCAATTTTTTCATCGACTAGTAGAGTGATTTCTAAATCGGCCGAACTAACCGGAGCCACATCATGGCCGGCACTGATGGTGGATGTTGACGTTGACAGCCTAGTACTGCCATTGTTGAGGTAAGGTAATGCTGGTGGGAGTACTATTTGAACATAAGAAATAAATTGCTAAATTGAAGCTTCTGTCGGTAAAGGACAAATAGAAAATTTTAAGGTTTGACGCAAAATCTTCCTTTTTGTCTTCTATGGTTTATTATGTCA
Source organism: Nicotiana paniculata (assembly GCA_005239505.1). Taxonomy (NCBI): domain Eukaryota; kingdom Viridiplantae; phylum Streptophyta; class Magnoliopsida; order Solanales; family Solanaceae; genus Nicotiana; species Nicotiana paniculata. Next base: position 41,821 of record MDKI01236831.1, read on the forward strand.
TTACTCGATCCGTTCCAATTCACCTCTCAGTTCTCATGCTCCATCATAGTTTAGTGTTGTATACCAAATTGACCCATTTCTTTACACAAATTAATATCTATATATCAAAAATGTTGTTAAGTACTCATTTCTCTTGCTGACACCGAAGAGACATGCATGTGACATTGAGATAATGATTGTCCTCTTGCCAAATGGTAATATGGTATGCTTACATGGTCTTCAAGATAATTACTATTGTGCTTTTGTCTATTTATATGCTTTCGTCAGAATTTTTGTTTGACTTAGTTCCAGTTATATCAGCTCATGTACCAACAAATATATATGGTTGTATACTCGTGTAATTTGAATTCACTACAAATATTTACTTCCAAAGAAGATATGTTAGTAGTCAGAGGCGGAGCCAGTATTAAAATTTTAAGGGTTTGAGATTTTAGTCATTTTAAGTTATTAAATTCTAAATTAATAATTTATACATATTCAAAGAATTTTTTTAAATAAATATATAGATTAGATCAAAGTCACTGGGTTCGGCCGAACTTATACTATATGGGCTAATTCTGCCCCTGGTTGTAGTATGTTGATAAAAGCATGCATGTATATACGTGGTACAAGGTTGTGGTATTACCGTCTAAATTTAATTTATTTCTAATTAACATATGTTAACTTGATAGAATCGCTTAACTGGCAACACCAAATACTTTGGTTAATTCACTTTTCAACAATGGAGAGTCTCA
>ML343329.1:0-46248 GCA_005239505.1 Nicotiana paniculata
ATTGAAATGGATGTGGCCCAGCCTCTCCCAGATTCAGTTACACTAGAGGAGCCTGATGGTAGATACTATGAACAATTGATTGAGTATGAATGGAAGCTAGAGTACTATCAGAAATGTTTATAGATTAGAAGGCATAAAACAAGTTGCAAGGAACAAAACAGAGTAAGTGAAGGCATTAATGATCAGCAACAACCAAGGAGGCAGAATAAGAAGACCAATAAACAATGAAAGGCTAAACCTAATACAGGTCCAGTTGCTAAAATTGCGACTGAAGTTGCTAGCAAACCAAGTGAAGAACTCGAGGAAGATAATCAAGAAGTAACTATTACAGAGGAAAGTCAAAAAGTCCAAGAGAGTAAAAATAGAGGTAAGCAGATAATGGAAGAAGTAAAGGGTAACAGGTCAAGAGCTTTGAAAGAAACTGAAGATGCGGAGCAGTTCCTTCAACATAACAGATTCAGTGCATTAAGGATACAACCTGAAAAAACCAATTCCAATATGGCAAAAGGGAATACAAGTAACAAATACCCACCATGATCATTTGCTCTTGAAATATAAGAGGGCTGAACAAACCCTATAAGCAAAAGGAATTGAAGTCCTTTTTTGCTTAAGAATAAAGTGGTACTGCTAGGATGTTTAGAAACTAAAGTAAAGCAGAAAAGAGCAGAAAAATAAAAAGAAAATTTGGAGTTGAATGGAAAATACATGCTAATTATCTAGTTAGTAACAGAGGCAGGGTGTGGACTTGTTGGAAACCTAATAAGGTTTCAGTGAATATACTAGTATCACATATGCAACTGGTGCATTGCAAGGTTGAGGACAAAGAGTCACAATTTTCTTGCGAGATAACATTTGTATATGGGATGAATACTCAACAGGAAAGACAAGAGCTATGGAGAAAATTAAATCAAATTAACAGTTCTATCACAGAACCTTGGATGGTGTTTGGAGATTTTAATGCAATTCTTTCTGTGCATGATGATGGGCTGCTAGTGAAACAATCAGAGATGGAAGAATTCTAAAACTGCATTCATGAAATTGGATTGGGCCAACTAAGTAGAAAAGGGTGTACCTACTCATGGTGCAATAAAAGAGAGGTAAAGGAAAGAATCTACAGCTTGATTGATTGGCATTTGAAAATGACTTATGGTTTATGAAGTATGAAAAACTGGAAGCATACTATCATATCCCGGAATGTTCAGATCACTCTCCAATTATAATCAGAACAGAAGTGGCCAAGCAGAAACTGCCAAGGCCATTTAGATTAGTCAATGTGCCATTATCTCAAGAGAGTTTCAAAGAAGTAGTACATAAAGTGCGGGAACAGCAGGTGCATGGACACACCATGTACTCAATCTAGAGGAAACTGAAGTTTATAGAAATGGAGACATCCCAGATGAACAAAGAAATGTCAATGTTGGAGAGGAAGATTAGTGTACTGGAAGAAGAACTGAAACAAGTACAGATAGACCTAAGTGCAGACTTGTTCAATGAGCAGCTTATAAAAACTGAAAAAGAGATTCTAATGCAACTAGAGCATAGGCAATAATACATGAACAAGTGATCCGACAAAAGTCAAGAGCAACATGGCTAGCATATGGTGATTCAAATACAAGATTTTTCCATGCAGCATTTAAAGCAAGGCAAGCAAGAAACAGAGTTTCATCAATATGTACAGAAGGTGGCATTCAACTACATTATCCTGTTCTGATCCAAAATGAATTTACAAGTTTTTTCCAGAAGTTGTTGGGCACAAGTGAAGGAGAAATGCCATGTTTAGATCCAACAATTGCAATAGATGGACCTTGTATTACTGCTGAGCAAAAGTTACTTCTAATTCAAGAAGTGACAGAAACTGAGGTAGTCCAGGCTTTGAAGGACCTGCCAGCTAAAAAAGCCCCTGGCATTGATGGTTTTTCAGCAGAATTTTTTAAGAAATACTAGCGCTTGATAGGGAAGGATGTGACAAAGGCAACAGTACAGTTCTTTCAAACTGAAAAGTTGCTAAAGGAGGTGAATTGTACTACTGTAACACTAGTCCCAAAGGTTAAAAATCCCTCCTTTGTGAAGGGATTCATACCCATAGCCTGTTGTACAACTCTGTACAAAATGATTGCCAAAGTTATTACTACTAGGTTAAAACTAGCAGTTGACCACCTAGTGGGACCTTCACAATCAGCTTTTATTGAGGGGAGAAACATTTTGGATAATGTGATTGTGGCTCATGAATTGGTAAAGGGATACAAACAAAAGGGAGTGTCTCCTAGATGTCTAGTGAAGGTGGACATTAGGAAAGCATATGATACAATGAACTGGGGTTTTCTCATAATGGTATTGCTAGAATTTGGGATGTCTGTGAAATTTGTCAATCTGATTATGGAATGTGTAAGTACAGTGAGCTATTCCTTGCTATTCAATGGAGGACTTATAGCTAGATTCCAAGCCAAGAGAGGTTTAAGACAGGGAGATCCAATGTCTCTCTACTTGTTTGTTTTAGTGATGGAGTATTTGAATAGATCACTTAAACAATTGAGACATATTCCAGATTTTAACTATCATACAAGATGCAACAAGATAGAGATAGTTCATATATATTTTACGGATGACTTAATTATGTGTTGTAGAGCTTATGTAATTTCAGTGAAGTTGATGATGGAGCAGTTCAATCATTTCTCAGAAGTATCTGGACTATCAGCCAATTTAGAAAAAAGTTCTTTGTATTTGGCAGGGGTTAACTCAAGATTAAAGAATGAGATATTAGATGAGATGCAGTTTTCAGAGGGAGAGATACCATTCAGATATTTGGGAGTTCCTCTATCATCAAAGAAGATCACAGTTCAACAGTGTCTACCATTAGTTGAAAGAATGAGTGCAAGAATAAGATGTTGGTCTACTAAGTACTTAGCATACAGTGGAAGGGTGCAACTTATTAAGAGTGTTCTATTTGAGATGCAAACTTATTGGGCCCAGGTGTTTTTAATCCCAAAGAAGGTCATCCAGCTTATGACAAGAATATGCAGATTTTTCTTATGGACAGGCAGTCATGAGAGCTCAAGGAGAGCATTGGTTGCATGGGAGACATTATGTAAGCCATATTCAGCAAGGGGTCTAAATTTTATAGATTTCAATAATTGGAACAAAGCAGCACTTAGCAAGTTATTATAGGTTGTAGCAATGAAGAAAGATTTCCTTTGGATAAAGTGGATTCATACGTTTTATATCAAAGGGAAAGACATACAACAAATGACAACTCTAGCTAGAGCCTGCTGGATAGTAAGGAAAATATTATATGCAAAAAAAAGGTACTTGAACAAGGATTTAAATGTGGCTTTACAAGGCTGCTGTAACAAAGGTAAGTTCAGAATCAAAACAGCATACCAAGTCTTCCTACCACAGTATCAGAAGATGAAATAGAGAGAACTTGTATTGGGATCAAAGACTATTCTAAAACACAAGTTCATTTTATGGATGGCACTTATGGGAAGGTTACCTATTGTGGATCGATTACAGAGATGGGGGTGTTAATGTACAAACAGACTGTGTTTTATGTAATACTGGAGCTGAGGAGACCCTGCAGCATTTGTTCTTTCAATGCAGTTATTATGCCTACATCTGGAATTCAATACTTCACTGGCTAGGAGAGAAGAGGAGAGTTAGTAACTGGGAAGAAGAAACAGAATGGATTAGCAGAAAAACGAGGAACAACAGACCACGAGCACAGATTCTACAATTCTTATACGCTGCTATTGTTTACCATTTGTAGAGTGAAAGAAACACAAGAAGATTTCAAGATAAAAAGAGAGAGGGTCGACATATCCTTAAAGAGATTGTAATAGAGTTGCATATAAGAGGACAACAATTTAGCAAATGGAGGAGAGTCTTAGAGTCATTGAATAGTTATTGTAAGTAGAGGTAGTGAGGTATTGAAAAAAGATTTATATCTAAGATTTTGGAGACTAGTTATAGAGTCCAAATGCAACTAGTGGATGTAAATAGATATACTTGGTTGAAATAAGAGTTTAATTTTAGCCAAAAAAAAAAAAAAAAGTCTCCTTTTGTTCTTCGTATTTTTTTATTTGAGTTCTAATAGGAATAAGATTGGATTGATGTTAGTTACTTGAGCAAATGTAATTTATGTTTAAGACAATAAAGAACATAATATTATTGCATGTCATTTGAGTACAAGTCAACATACTATATATTCAACTCTGCATGAGCTACTAAACCAAATGCACAACTCGTATATTAAAGTTATAATAAGGCATTGGAATATTGTTGCATGATATAGTGTTTTATTTATTAAGTTGGCGGCTAATATGATCAATATTGATCATTTTCAAGAATTTGTGATTGTTAAAATTTTATTATATAGCTCAATTATATAGTTGTGATTCTTAAAATTTTACACTCATCGACATGGAGTAGCGTAACGCTGCATATCCTAAATCTACTTTAAATAAAATGCAGGATGGAAATTACAAAAAGAAAAACTCTACAAGTTGAGGAAGTTGTAACATAATGCATGGTTCTCTTTGCATGCGACGCAATCAGTTCGATCGAAGAAAAAAGATAGTAATAGTGAGCATCTGGACGCATAAGAATTCTATGAATTTAACTAACAGCATCTGGACGCATACCCACAATTCTGATTTCTATGAGGAAACGATATTTACTACGCTTGTAAAGGCAAATTTAGCAAGCACGCCTGCTTGATATTTCAGTTTTTTTTAACCAAAATCCAAGTTTAAATTCTTTAAAACAGTTTAGAGAAAGAATATAGTGGCAACTTGGCTAAGTTTAATTATTGTTGAGATCACATCAAATGGTACACAGTCCTTTCCATTCAAGAATGAACTTAAGCTTATGATTATATTCTTTTATTGGTTAGAAAATCCCATCATCTAAAGCTGCTCGAACCAAAGAGAGTTACTAAAAAGCAAAGGCACTACTACGTCTGAAACAGCAGAGAACAATGTCTGATTATTGAGATGACATCAAATACTTTACAGTCATCTCCATTCAAAAATAAGTTCATTGCAGCCCCACCTTCTCCTATAAGTACATCTTATGGCTATCATATATGTTTTTTTCAATTGGTCAGAGAAATTCCATCATCTAAAGCTGCCCCTTACTAGAAAAGCATAAGACAGTAAATCAGGAACAGCAGAGATCCGAGGAAACACAATATCTCTGAACTAGTTCATGCATGGGTGAGTGCATGCTGCACCAAGATATCACTTAGACATATTGGAAGTCTTAGCATAGTTTGTCTTTAAGGGCATTAGAGTTCAAAATGACTAAAGGGAAGCCCGGTGACTAAGCTCCCACCATGCGCGGGGTCCGCGGAAGAGCCGGACCACAAGGGACTATTGTACGCAATCTTACCCTGCATTTCTGCAAGAGACTGTTTCCACGGTTTGAACTCATGACCTCCTGATCGCATGGCAGCAACTTTACCAGTTACAACAAGGCTCCTCTTCAGAATTCAAAATGACAAAAAGACAAAAACTGTTGAAACAATTGAGAAGAGTGGTGGTTAGCTTATTCTTGTCCGAGATGTACATTCATGATGGTAGGGACCTAACATTGGACAAATATTGATAGTGGAACTACGAAAATAAACAAAAAGACAACAGTTGAATAGACCCTCTCCCATTACAAATCCGCAGAAAATCCAAAGAGGCTAGCAAAGACAACATCAGCTGATGAGGACCTAGCCATGTTCCTTTAGGAGGCTGCAGGCATTAGCCTGAGATGGAACATTGTGGAAGTGATGGGACAATGTCCTCAAAGAACCAATTTCATTTGAGGACTCATACAGTAAGTTCTCTAAGCAACAGGTAATTAAAATATAGTGATAGTATAAAACTTTCTTTACGACGTTCAATTATACTATAACTTAAATCCTTAACTTGAAGAGCCAATGACTACATCCAGTTATGCAGGCTTTGCATTTCACCAGTCACCACCCAAAAGGAAGCATATAAATATAAGATCGTTAAATTAGAAAAGATAATAAAAGCGATATAGTTACAAATACAAGTTCCCTATATATAAAATCCAATGCTCTAAAATTGTAGAGAACTGCACAAATATATATACAACTCAAATTAAAAAGCAAAGGGAACTGGCAGATTTTTCTCAAACACAGACTAGGACAAGGATTGAATTTATCTAGTTCTAGTTTAATTCTCTCATCTGAAGCAATTTAAGCTCGATTTTAAGAATTCCTAAGTTCGCAAAACTACATATATTCCAAATATATGACTTCTTCCAGCACAAATATTTAAATACGGACTCGTTTAGTCTTATATATAGTGAGGGCCCAGGAGATGATATTTCTAAACTTTCGACGAAAAAAAATTACTCATGTGACATTTCGTAAAAACAAAGTACAAATCACCCACTGAGCTCAGCACCAATCATTTTAAGGTGGAATGGGTTTGGTTCAACCAAATTAAGCTGAAGATTTCTCTACGCTAAACTCATGAAAAGGAATTAGCTGACTTACAAGTTGATCCATAGCAGCCCACTTGCCCAACACACACACATAACCTGTAAATATTACAGGATTAAATTCTCTGTGTTACCACATGACAACCTAAAGAGCCTTTTCTATAACTTTTTTTCTTTTTGGATACGTTTTCAAGCTTCTCTGACAATGTTACAGTGATCTGCTGGAGGTAAATCCAGTCACAAGATTCACCCATCAATGCACAATATGAACAACGACACCCCCATTTCCATATAGCCTCTTTTTCTGGACAAGTTGGCGCTGAACTAGTTATGGAATCTCGTACACTATATAGAGCCAAGATTTCTAGCAAGAAAATCTCTTGACTTTTGCTCACTAATTTTGATCCGCCCTTCATAGCTTTTTCACTTTTGGTCCTCTTATAGAAGCTGGCTACTTGGAGAAGAGATTATTGAGCTGTTTGGAAGACAAGTTTGATCACTTATCCACCCAGAACAGCTTCAATTTTGTGTTATGCATTTTTCTTGTACAATTTTGAGCTACCTCATCAGTGAACTTGCTCCGTAGTATGACATATGGATAATTTATAGTAGAAAAATTCGTTGAAAACCTCACTTCATATGAGCGATCCTTGTTCCATTCCATCTATTAACGTGAAAGAAAGCATTTAGGTCTAGTGAGGAAATTGAGAGTTTTTTCATCCCAAGATAGATTCAACCTTGACTTTAATGCAGTATTACATGACTACTTTAAGCAAAGGTCCCATGCTTCTGTACGGATTTTCGCATATGCTGGCCAGAACACTATGTTATTCATAGTGTTTATAAGTTGATATATTCTATCCAACACATTAAAATAACTACCATAATAGCAAGTACTTAATTGAATAAGTCCTTTTATCGTTACAGTTTCTTTTAAAAGAAAAAAGCTAATTGTTTATGGAAAGTGCTCATCTAGATATAGGATGATAACCTTTCAAGGCATAGTCTTCAATGCACAACAACACCAGGAAAGAGATTTTAGTACATAAACTATGAAGATGAAGATCACAAAAGAGAGATGCCCAAGAATCTCATTAAAACCACCTGAAATCGACTAATTAATTCACAGGGAACTTGAGTGAGCCCACAAATACGCAATCACAAATAGCCAGTACGAGCACGGGGATGATCAGATAGACTGGAATAAGCTGTCTAATGTAGCCAAGACAGCCCAATTATTTTGGCCAAGATAGACTAAGCTACCACGGGAGATCATTCAGAATTATGAACCATGCATCATAATTACTGACAGAGTAGGAATCAATTGAATGGAACACACAGATAATTTGGAATATAGCTCGAAAAAAGAAGGCATATGTTAGTTGGAAATCTCGATTTCTAATGTGGCAAAGAGGATACCACAAGTCAAAAGAGTTACTGTAACAAATTTATAAAAATAAAAAAATAATAATAAAAACTTCTAGAAATAAATTAAAATATAGTGCAGCAGCTTTCTATTGATTAGATACTCCAGTCATATGTTTTAGTTTCATCGGACAATTTACATGATTCTAATTTCTGGTCCCAGAAGACTGTACATGCAGCCAAACAAGGACAAACCATATATCATGTAAAATTCAGGAACAAAGGAAGCATCCAACCTGCTACAACTGTCACAAGAAGGCTCCCAACTCAGCAATAGTAATTGCAGATATCAATGCTTATGTGATGACAGTTGGCTTTTCTCTTCCTGTGAAGTCCTTTAGTTTTGATACAAAAAGAGCTAGATCTGCAAAAGATAACTAGTTAAATTTTCGAGAAATGGGAATATTACATAGTTAAGCTCGTGGATGAACAATCTAACCTATCAATGGTTTCAACGCAACTTGAGCATCCATGTCATGTTTGGATACATCCGGCTCAAATTGTTCAATATATATTCTAACTGTTGCACCAGCAGAACCAGTACCCTGTAAAATTGGGATTTCCATTAATAAAGTAGATAGAGTAGTTTCTGGATAAAATAGAAGGGACTGGTGACAAAAGCCCACACAACACAATAAGATGATAGTCCCTCTATATCAATTTCAACTTCTCATTTGGCCCCTAACATGCTTTTCAAGATGAAAACTTGATAGAACAACGACAACAACAACAACAACAACAACAACATAACCAGTATAATCCCACAGGTGGGGCCTGGGGAAGGTAGTGTGTACGCTTACCCCTATTTGGAGAGGTAGAGAGGTTGTTTTGATAGACCCTCGGCCCAAGAAAAGGTGAAAAGGAAGAAAAGGGAAGAAGAAGAAGAAGAAGAAGAAGAAAGAAGGAGACAAAAGACGATAAGGAAAAAGAGGAGAAAAAGTAGCATCAGATAGTAACAATCAGAGGGCAACAATTTCCAGTAAAAGGGGAGAAAGAGTAGCATCAAATAGTAACAATCAGGGAGCAACAATTTCCGGTAGCAATTTTCAAAAACAATGGACGTGGAGACTATATGGAATTTTTCACAAATAGTGGTTTGGAAATGGACTGTGAGCTACAATTTAATTTCAGTTATTTAGACTCAGAAATGTAAAGATGAGACACAAAGAACTTCCCTGTAATGTATATAATAGGTAATGCATTACCTGGGGGAAAGCAGATTTAATTTTGAAATGGGGCTGAAATCAAAATGACACTCAATTTGAAACAGATGGTTATACTACTCTATTATCAGGGATTTAACATAAGGAACCAATGCAGACCGATAGTCGAAAGATGATCCGGGACCCGTCACTGAAAACAAAGCGAACTCCCTGTTTGGATGCGACACTTCCATCAACCTGATAAATGCACACAACTAATCAAAAAATTCAACAGTTGATAGTTAAACATCTCATTTCTACGAAATTCCAGAACTTACAGGATCAGTATAGGTGAAGTCATCAGCAAAATCCAGGACATAACTTCCTACAAGAGAACCTTCGGTACTTAAAGTACTTAGAATGTTGTAATCTTGGAAAATTTAACTTAAAAACGATAACTTACCATACTTATCACCGGCCTTGCTTTTAGAAATCAAATCCCGAAGATACTCTATCATCTTATTTGCTCCTTCTGATTCACACTCCTGGTTAGAGAATTATGGCAAATTGTTGCAATTAAACATCATCTGAACAATTAGGTAATCCATGACACACTCCGAAAGACAACTAACATAGATGTAAAAAGATGTTTATCAAATACGGAAAGTCATCACATAACATAATGTGCTTACCTCATAGTCATATCTCGAAAAGAAATTCCTTCCATAAGTGGCCCAGTGCTCCATCACAACATCAGCAACGGAAACCAATTTCTCCCCTGATCTTTTGTCCTTGTTTCGATATGCAAGTATTGAAAGCCAAGCTAAAACAGCCCTATAGTTACATGTTTAAAAAGTAAGAACAAAAAAAGTTGATTGTTGTTATACTAAGGCTTGGGGAAAGTTTAAAATGTAGCATAGAAGAGCAACAACTTATTTTGGTGATACGGGTTAAGAGAAGAATCTCTTAAGGATGAATAAGCTCTCATATCGCCATAGGGTCTAAGCAAGGACACATAGCAATATCCAATGGCATCATTTAAGATGAAATGGAAGGGTAAACCAACAGCAGTTCCACCGGATGAAAGTTGAGTAAATGGGTACAGTCAGCAATACCATCATACTATTACTAACAATGTAGGAGATAAATGTTCTCATTCTTATTTGCCTTTATTCCACAATATCCAGATGAGGTAAAGGAAAAAAACACATTGAAACTGATGTTTAACCATATTTGGCGGTGGCAAACAACTTAAGAAAGGAGTTTTTTTTTTTGATAACCGAGAAATCCGTCTGGGGCCGGTCCTTTGGACCAACCGCAGCCTTCGAAACTCGGTGGATAATGAGCCCGCCCCTCTACCCTTCTCCACTTAATTACCCGGTTTTGGTTTGCGTGATGTGGGGGCTTGAACCTGTGACCTGAGACACAAATCCACCACCCTTTGCCACTTGAGCTAGGCCCTAGGGGCTTAAGAAAGGAGTTTTCATCATGGATGAACATGGAACATACCATATACCATCTTTTTCACGGATGTGGTCAGAACCAGTCCCAAAACTTTCCTCGCCACAAATTGACAATTTTCCAGCATCCATTAGATTTCCAAAGAATTTCCAACCAGTTGGCACCTAAGGGGCATAGTTGGAAAAGAATAGTTAAAGAGTGCAACATCATCAAAAATTAAAGAGCAGTAAACAAGTTCTAACCTCATAAAAGGGGAGGTTTAGCTTTTGAGCAACACGATCCAAAGAACCACTAGTGGGCATCGATCGAGCTAAACCCTACAAGGTATATTTATCAACTTTGTGGTGTGTAAGGATCAAAGCCAAAGGTGCATGATAAGCTTAAGTGCTTCTACCTTAGGCCCGGACTGAAAATATGGAATAGCATCTTGGGCATTCGCAGCAATAATTGCAACAGAATCAGATGGAGTAACAAAAAAGCGTCTTCCAAGAATCATGTTTCTATCACCATCCCCTGCATAAGTGTACAATTGAAAATCGGACTTTGGCTCCACATGGCAGAAGAATGCAGTATATAATCAGACTAACTTGGCATAGATATGATAGGAACTTTCTTATCATATAGGATATGAACAATAGGAAGAAGTTAACACGGAACTTCACTTATAACTGGGAAATAGATAATTAGGTAGACATAAAAATATAAATAAGCTGACATGAAGCTCATGTCGTTGATGTATATTATTTATCATTATGTTTCTTTCTTTCCCTCAAAAATCTTCCACCTTATTTCTTGTCAACATGTACAAGGGGCGCTTAATAAAATTAGTGGCCTAAAAACCAACTCTTAATAAGTGTCTTAAACACATACACACAAATATATGCAAGAAGTTATTGCCGCCTTTCTTTTTTCGTACTTGTTTATAGTGTAGTATTGTTACAAGAGATAAAGCCTTTGAGGTCACTACAAACATCTAATAGTATATTATTATTTGGATTAATAATGATTCATTCAAATTAATAAGATGTTAGCCATGTGTTTGCAATACATTACCTTGGACCTTGTTGTAAGAAATTTTGTTTTTACTTATATAAAGATTTTAGTAGTTTAATTTAAAGTTCTAAAATATTTATGGAGTCTTTAAACTTTCTTTATACAGATTTTGTACCTTTTTCCTTCTTTTTTTACAAACTCAGTATCTACAAAGGAAAAATAAAATTATAAAAACTACTAATAAAAACTCATGGGGCCCAAAGCAAAGGCTTTACTAACCTCCCCCTTGAGCCTCCAATGTGTACAACAATTAATTAAAATTATGCCACAATTGGATCCACCTTGCTTTACCTTCACGTTGATTGGGTTTGAACTACAAACTCTTTCCTTTTTTTCATTATAATTGAGCTTCAACAAGAACAAATGGAACCTTCAATACTACTTATCAGATTTTCATTTGTACCAACTTAAGAAATTATTCCAAGTGAAACACCCCCCAACCCCACACAAAAACCTTAGACTAAATAGAATTTGTCTTTAAGTTTCCTGTGTATGAAATATGAATATATCTTTCTGCTTTGCATTTATCAGTGAACTTTTACACAATTAACTGCATAGTGTAACAAGCCCCACTAGAAAGGCTCAATATCCAAAGAACAAAAGATAAAAATTCAAGCAAAAAACAGAATGCATAACAACATAGCAAACTGAAATAGCAAGAGGACATTTGTGTGAAGTGCTACGGGAATTGCTGGTGAAGACAATGCATTTGATTTCTTACTAAGTAAAGACCTTTTTCTGGCACTATCTACTAACCATTTCAATAAAGGATGCACACCATAAGATTACGGCCAAAACTCCACCATCAATCACCGAAAGACAAATTTAACATTAGCCTATCCATCTTCAACTAAATCCGTGTGCATGCTTCAAAGTTGATGCTTAGGTAGAATCGGTGTAATGCAACCATGCAATGAGAACGGAGATAACAATTGCTTCGCCTTCTACTAAAACTTAGGTAATACCCGTGTGATTCATAGGCTTTGAATTCGATGACACCCAAATCAATGTATTATGGGTGTAATTTTGTTTTCCCACAAGCAGCCTGAGACCCTCAAAATCTGAGTGAACATGCAGCGAGGCCTCCAATTAAGCGGACCATTTTCCAATACTCAATAGTCCATAACCCACAGGAAATTCTTCATGATTCTGTTACTGGAGCGGAACTCAAAGGTGTCTCGGACTATATCCTAATCCCTCCCATAATAAGAAAGGTAAACCTACAAATCATTTTTAAATTAATTATTGTTAAGAAAATAGACCTGGAGTCTAACTTAAGTTGAAAAGCTAGCTCAAGTAGAGGAGAATACAACCCATCTGACTCTAATACCACGTTAAGAAAATTTGCATTAGGCCTAACTCAACCCAAAAGCTAATCGAAAGATGAAGATTATCCAAAACCATAAGAAAACTACAACCCATACACTTAACAAATGTGAGATTCTTACAAATTTCACAAACATAGAAATTAGGAATTCCTCAATATTCAATTGTGTTTAACATCAATAAAAGCCAGAATTAGATTAAAATAAAAAAGCCAACCCTATTTTATGAGAACGGTAACATATAAAAAAATGAACCCTATTTTATTCCACCAATGAAACAATTTTTAATCTTAGTAATTTATATGAAGAGTAACTAATTTTTAATTAGCTACAATTTATTTGAGCTAATACTAAAATCCATAAAGAGCATGGTAAAGGAAAAAGGGTTTTCTAATAGGTTAAAAGCAAGAAAAACTTTAGAATTGAATTTTTGTCTCTTGTAAATTTTGGAAACTTCTTAGGAATTTTAACATAAAACTAAAAAAAAATGCACCAACTACTTTTGAATTGAAAGCATAAAAAGAAGAGGAAGTCCCTGTATAAACGCCTGAAAGTTTTAACTTAATTTCGTAAATTCCAAATTGAATACTCGACTTGATACTATTTGCGTGCTATGATGACAAAAGATTTTCAGTGATTTCATTAGGTATGAGTTTTGACATACTTTGGAAATATCTCTTTCTTTTAAAAGCTTTGAAAATATCTCATTCCTGTGGTATTCACCCTTAAAGCAGTCTTACAATAAAGAAAATAAAGAAAAGAATCTTAAAAATGAGAAAAGACATTAAAAAAATCTGTCGTACTATCCCTCTGTGCATTGCATAGACAATTTGGATAGAGAGAACTGGGAGATGTTTTGATGACAGGGTTTGTTCTAATTATTCCTTATAAAGGAAATCGCTTCAAATCTCTTATGGAGTTAAAATATTTACAAACAGAACATCAGGATTTAGCTTATGACAAGCAAATAAGTTTTGACCTTTCTGTTAACATCTGAAATATTCTTGGTCATTCTAATAAATAAACGAAAATCAAACCTCAAGAGGCTACATTTTGCACGCACTTAACGGTATAGCCTAGTGGTCAATGAAGCTAGATCAAATTCATTTTAAAAAAGATAGATGGCGTTTGGGCCAACTGTCGTGCACCTGGACTACTCCGTTGGTGATTAGTTACCTCCCACTAGCATATTATCAAATAAGTCTATCCGATAAAGCTTAGGCAGATAAAAAGAAATCACTTAATATCTATTTGGAAGGCTACATTGTAATGGATTTGGGTGTAATTACATGGTTTAACATGTTTGTCTGGCCAAGTAATTATTTGACCAGCTCGACATTAGAGTGCAATTGAGGGAGAGCAGTTACACTCTTCAATTCTCAAAGGCGGTAAAGAATTGGTGGTAATTACATGGTGTCATTCCCAGATGACTTTTCAAATTCTTTCTTTTTTCATTTTCTATATTTCTTAGATACACGTATCTTTGTCATATATTACAACTTATTTACATGTTCATCTAAAAAAAGTTTATTTAATTTTTTATAATTAGTTTTATTTAATTATAAAAAAATAAAGCTATGTAATTGCACTTATCAACCAAACATGACACTAAAAGTTACGCTATATAATTACATTATAGCAAACAAACAAATCATTATGATTACTATATTGTGTAATCCCTAGTAATTACACATTAGTTTCCAAACAGGTTTCAAGTCATTCTTTTTTGTCTATGTTGGGATATGAACCCTAAACTCCCTTGATGTTCCCTTACTTCATTTACCGCTTGGTGATCTCTTTCTATCTGCCTAAGCTTGGCGGTCAGAGTTACCCGATATATACGTTGATAGGAGGCATGGGTACAAGGCGAAATAGTTGAAGTGCATGTACTGTGTTCTGGCACCACTTCCATTATTTTAAGAAAAATTATACATGTAGCACATAAACAACCATCTTGACATAAATTACGTGGGAAGAAAGCCAACTAGCCAAGAGAGATTAAGACAGTATAACCAAGAAGTACAAATTATGATACAGTTGAAATACTAAAGAAATGGCCTGAACGGGATAAATTAGAAAAACAGCACAGTAGAATAGTTGGTCTTCCAAAAACTCTTCAGAATCATTTCTAAATAATTATACAAGGAAATATCCAGAGACATTATAATGTTTCTTCTCATGTGTAATAAAGATACAAATTACAACGTTTAATTGATTATGGTCAGGACATTTTTATTTTCATTCTCCTTTAAAATCATGTGTAAAGCGATGTGTGCAAACTAGTGAAAGGAAGAAGCAAATTGCTGTGATTAAGCTTTCAACAATAGTATAACCATGCAATTGAAGAAAGTGACCACTTAATCTTTGCAGATGACTAATTGTCCTGCTCCTTTCTTTCTGATCTCTTTCAGTTTCAGAGACTTTGGGGTGGAGTGGTGGGAAGGAGAGAGGAATATCTAACTAAATGTTTTCTGATGGCTTCTAATATTGATTCTCTTCTAATTATTTTTCTTTCATATAAGGTTCTCATAGATTTTGAACGTCATCCAAGCATATCATATATGTTCTCCAGTTAATTGAAAGACAACTTTTGGTGAAGTGCTGAACAAGAAGTTTTTTAAGCATACCATCACTTGCAGCACCAAAGTCGGGTCCATTCTCGCCATACAGGATATTCACCAAATCCTTGGCATACCTTGACCAAAATAACAAAAATATATTAGTTCTTTTCAAGAAGTTAAAGCAGATCTACTTCAATAAAACGTTCTTTTCTTACGTAAGGTTAGGGTCTGGATGACCATGCCCAAAATCTTCTAGTGGCTCTCCATTTGCAATAGACTCCTACATAACACATACAAAAATGATAAAGCTACAACCAAGAAATTGCAAGATATTCCAATAGCTGAAGAAACAACTCCACGACATACATACCAGGCTAGCTCCTAGTTTGTCAACAAAAATGGGCTTCGCATAAGCCCCTGTAACTGCATGCATGGCATCAAATGTAAACCTGTCAGCAGCATCAGACACTAATAAGCATAAGCATGAGCAAAGACATCCGGCGGAGAGAAAAAGGGAAAAAGGATGTAAAATAATAAATATTGTCCTTTAGTGTAAGCTCATTTTACTGAGCATCGAGATTATGCAAGAAATTTATAACTTATTAAAGTTTATTCATTTACCTACAAAATTGCATTTGAATTGCTATAGTCAGTTAAACAGTGATTTCTTTGTAGCTCAATTAGCTTGTGTTCAGTCAAACAGGACTTATCCTTCCTTACAAGGACAAAACAGGCATAGAGATAAAGTCATAAAGTAACTAAGTGAAATCGATAAGGTTGAACTACCCGACGAAATATATTTCAAGAGGAACATCCACCATAGAAGAATGCACCCATAATTCAGAGAGTAATTTGACTTCATTTGCATACACAAATTGAAACTCAAGAGAAGAGCTGAGAAAATACAGTACTCTTAAAGTGGAAGCCAAAGTAGAGTTAAAGGTTTACTTATAATACAAACTTGAATATTTCAAGGATAAACTTAGTTCCTTTTATAAATTTAAGTAGGTAAGAATAGCACTGGAAAGAGGTTTCAGTTGAAAGAGCATCTTATTGGAACTCTAAGAGAGACAAGGAATTCTAGAGGTGTTTCTACATCATATACATATAGTAAAATACACCCAAATGCCAAAATATACAAGCATTTATATCTAAGACCATGTATTGGCATCACCAAAGCATCTCCTACTCTTTAGTGTCCAAACTATCCTAGAACAAATGCTGGAACTGTATTTCACATACTCTTTCATTTGTTTACTATTCTTCCTGACCAGTTTAACCTCCCTGCATCACCCGATTCAGCCTATATAGGATCAAAAACAAAATGCAAAGCTACCTTGCCACTGCACAATGCATCAGTATATATCTTCATTACACACATACAACATCTGGCATAAATCTTAATGCCGCTTTTATGCAAGTTTTGCTTCCGTCAAACACCTCATGCTTATCAATCCAACAAAACCCAGCCACTTTTGGAGGAGCTTTTATTCTCTAAATGATTTGAAAGGCCATTTAACCGAGGAGATGTAAGATAAAGATAGAAGTTATACCCTACCTTCCTGTCCTTCTGGTGTTTTCACCATAGAGAATCTGGTACAGTTGGTGAAACTCGTTTTCCTTCCAATTTTTCAAGGTCTAAGCTATCCTCTTAACTTCCTAATCTTCCCAGTTTCTTCAAGAAGATAGTTCCCATCCATGAGTAGAACTGTACCAAGCAACAGTAGCAAATCCGGGATCTCATCTTTCGGAGGTATGTGGTGTATCAAATCATCAAGCCGAAGTATCAACTTCCTTCCAGTACCTACTGAGAAGCTTTTTTTTTTCTTTTTTTTTTGAGAATGGTAACAGAACTGAGAAGCTATTTTTTGGAGGGAATTCCTTCAATAAGTTTCTTATACTCTTCGATAGAACCAATCCATATCACCATGTCCCTGGTCTTGTGCACCAGGCTCATTACTTCATACTCTTGCATGGATAACCTGCTTCCAGAGTTCTTCTGATCCCAACTGTATCTCCATAACCACTTCGATAGCAAATTTTTGTTAAGCAACCTCATAATTGTACCCCGAAGCCACCAAATGTGTTTTATGAGTTAATTCATTCTACTTAACCAAGGAAAAGTCTGCTTATCCTTGTTTCCTTCCGGAAAAATCCTTTTTCAGCTTGTCCGGTTTCTTTTCCACTTCAATGGGTAGTAAAAATAGAGATCTCACGTAGGTTGGAATACCATCCAACACGCTATC
This sequence comes from Nicotiana paniculata, assembly GCA_005239505.1. Lineage (NCBI taxonomy): Eukaryota > Viridiplantae > Streptophyta > Magnoliopsida > Solanales > Solanaceae > Nicotiana > Nicotiana paniculata. The sequence continues at coordinate 17,670 of ML343329.1, forward strand.
GATAAGTGCGAGTCCTCCACCAATTCACCAAAAGATAAATATTGTTGTGTCCAATCTGATATACACTCAAACTGCTCCCCTCCCCCCCCCCTCCTTTCCAAACAATTGCATCCTTATGTTAGCCCCAAGAGGTAGTCCTAGATATGTACTGGGGATTGGGGAATAATAAGACTTCATAATTGAATACTTCGCCAGCTGTTGGTATATTCTAGAGATCATTAACTATATAGAGGCAGTTTTTTGCCAGATTATTATTGTTACTAAGCCCTGTAATTGCCTCAAACTCCAATAAAATTACTCTGAGATATTTCAGTTGTTCCTCTCTGCATCACAAAAGATTATAGTCTCATCAGCATATAACAATTGCATTATAGCAAAAGTGTTGGTCCTGTCCACTTCCATAGGGAAACTTCCTGTCCAATTCTATTCTCTAGCTATGTTCAGCATCTTACTTAATCCTTACATTACCAACACGAATATGAAAGTGAGAAAAAGACCATCTTCTATTAATCAGAATTGAATCTAATAGCGAAGATGGAAAACCTAATGGTTTTCACCCATTTGTCTCCGGAACACTATTCTTCAATAGGTTGAGGAGTAACTCTCAACTAACGCGGTCATAAGTTTATTCTAGATCAAGGATGCATACCAATGCAATTATACCTTGTCTCTTTCCTATATTTAGGTTCTAGATATTCACTGGTGATCAACATTAAGGCTATTAACTGTCTTCCTTAAATATAAGCATTCTGCGTGACAACAATTAGTTTGCTGATCACTTTTTTTATCTTTCTATGAGTGGCTGAAGTCCCTCAATTCTTTGGCTCCAGCCCTAGCAAGTATTAATGAGATATATGTAGCACAAAATTTTTCATAAAATAAAAATACTCAAAAGTGATCAAAGTCGTTCAACGCTTTCATAAGATCCCCGTTGATCACAGGCGAACACCTATGATAAAATGTCAAAGTACCTCTTTTTCCACTATCAAATAAGATATAGAGGTTTACGCTTTTAAGAGCAGAACTCCAATACTTCCTCTTGGTAATTAAGGAGTTGATTATGTCCACCCTGATATCATCTGGATGATGAAAATTATATATGCTGGTAATTCTTCTGAACATTTGCAGTAAAGAGTTGATTATTTCCACTCCCATAACATCTGGATAATGATAATTTTACATGCTTGTAATTCTTTTGAACATTTGCATTTTGTGAATCAAGCATGTGGTCTTGTCACTTTGTTTAGTCAGAAGCATCTACCATTTTGCTTCAAGGTATCTCTTTAAACTTGCCTACCTCTTTAAACTTGCCTACCTCTTCAAGGTATCTCTTTAAGTTCCTTTCTTCCTGTTGCCTATCCAAGTCTTGTATCTATTCCAGAATCAGTTTTTTCCTTCTTTCTGGATCGCCAGATGTATTTAGGTTCTAAGCCTTCCAATCCTGTTTCAGCAGCTTAAGTTTGTAATCATAGTGTAAAAACCAGGAAAATTAGGTGTAAAGACTCAAATAAATTTAGATCCGGACCATCTTGTGCTGCTATATTGTAACAGAGTATCAGCCCTTCCTCTCACCTCTATCCCCCAGTCTGTTCGTCATTTCTACAAAACCTTCAACCTCCAACCACATGTTCAGATGTTCTTGTTTGCTCGCAGCTTAATTGAAAGGGCTAGTGATCAGAAACCGATCTTGGTAGTGTAGCTTGTTTGACATATTTGAATTCCTCATTCCATTCGACAGGAAATGAAATCTGTCAATTCGTGAAGCCACACTTGAGTTTCTCCTTTGGAACCAAATGAACGTAAGAACTTCCCACCTTGCAAAGGTGGATCTATCCACTGCATTTCCTCGATAAAATCAAAAAACTCTCTTATCGATCTAACCAATCAGTTCTGGTTGCTCCTTTCTTCTGAGTATCTCATCACACTAAAATCACCTCCTACTATCAAGGGGGATGACCATTAGCCTCTAATGGCCTCCAATTCAAACCATGACACCATTCTCCTAATCTTTTTTTTCATTGAAAGGCTTTTATAAGCTGCAGACGCAGAGTGAGGGATGGATCCCTCAAAAAACAAAAAAGTAACCCTTTCTTAGTAGTGCTATGACTTAGTTCAATCCTACTAAAAATGCAGCGAGTGATCTACTTTAAGTAGGAATAACGTAGAATCCTGCAAACATCTATTCATAATTTGCATTGCTGCTAGACAGAACTGCAGCAATAGTATGGCATGCATTTACATTTCCCTTACCATCTCAGAAGACAGTCAAATGAAAATGGTAAGACTGAAGTTTGCGATCAGAACAATACGATGTTTTGCTGTTCTCAGAGCTTATGAAATACTTTTGCCTTATAAATATTCAAGTCGATATTCTACATTTCTCTTACATATGACTAATGATAATTACGTATACAGGACTTATGATGTCGCAGCTGAATCTAAAAACTCCTAATTATCCTTTACTGTAAATTATTTCCTTTACTGTAAGTTATGGTTTCCAAATTTCACCTATGGATATAGTTATGCTAGAAGCAGAACCAGATTCACATACTGCATAGTCAACATCGCTTCAAAAGGGTTCAGGATATACTAGGTGATTGAAGTTAATTATCATCTTGTCAGAAGAAACTAGATAAGTCTAGATATTTGAAGAGAAGTGTGTCTACCACAGCAGTCATCCGTTTGGGGAACAAGCTAAAGAAATCAACAGTATATGAAACTATGGAGGAACAAACTCCGAGGAATGTCCAGGGGAAATATGATGTAGCAAATTATAAGTACATAAAAGCACAAAGTAAAACAATGCTTCATAACTGGCAAGACATAAAGCAACACACCTGAAATCTGGTCGCGAAATAAGACTTCTAATGAGCGAAAAATCAAATACATTCTGCACATTATCAGTTAAGTTATAGATAGTATCATCGAGTGCATTTAAAAAATTTCAGAGATACAAAATTTCAGCCATTCACCTCCATTAGCTCCAAATAATCAGCCACAGGGTCAACCACCTCCACACTAAAATTTCCATATTTTGTGGCTCCAAGTTGAGAAAGATCAACATCAGGAATGTCGGCAATTTTTATTTCAGAAATCTGCATAACCCTTATGAAACAAGGAATTCAGATGCCAAATCATTTACCAATGAACCATAACAGTTTCTTTCAGTTACCCACACTACACATGTCTATGCAGATACAGCACTAAATAACCTTGTGTTGTATTCCAGCTACAAGACGTCATTTAAATCAAAAAAAAGCATAGCGTATTATTTAGCGCAAGCGGATGGGATCATACAGAAAGGGTGTTTCCATAGATCTTGTCTGTGATTGACTCAGGTGCTGGTTGGCCACTGCTGTAATTGAACTGACAAAAGAAAATGATAATCAGAAATGCTAAGTTCTTGGAATAGCCCCAGTTTAGAGAGGTTGAATATCAGAAATAATATCTAGGAAATTCTATGTGGAACCAGTTTTTTTAACTTTAAAAAAAATAACAAATTTTTACTGTATATTTTAGCAGCCAATGGGACAACTAAGAACAATTTCCAGTATATGATTTGCTGACTAGAAATTTACCTTGATACCCCAATCATAATCAGGACCACCAGGGTTATGGCTTGCACTCATTATAAAGCCACCATTTGCCTGAGGATTAGCTTAAGTGTCGTTCAAAAATAGCAAAGAGAAAGCAAACAAAATAATTAAAACAGAATTATCACCTCTCTCTTCCGTATAACAGCAGATACAGCTGGTGTGGACATTATACCATCCCTGCCAAACAGAGCTGCGTCATCTATACATATCAAATATTTTCTTTTCACTTTTTGGAAGAGCACAAAAATAAGCAGAGAAATATGCCAGAACAAGGGAACCCAGAAAAAGAAATGTAACAATCTAGCTATATCCAAACACTTGAATAAAAACTAGAAGGATATGGGCTCTTAGAAGAAATAAAGATTGATTGCAACAACAGAGGGATCATGGAGACTATAATTAGACAAGGCAATTCTGAGTTATATCGCACATAAAGATTGAGTAAGAGGATTTCTATCTTCTCAATAACATAGAGAACAGATTTATACAGATTAAATTGGCAGGACTAAGTCTCACAGTACAGAAAGTAACAAAATTAGTGCTTCATAACTCACTGTAGTTAAAAAGATCCTCTTTTTGAAAATTTAATATTATTTCAAGAAATAAGATCACTAGGATGTGAAATTTGAAGAATACATTCATGCTATGATGAACATGGAGATTGCTATAAGTGTAATTTAGCACACTCACTTGCCAACCAATATTTTACCAACACCATTACCCCCAGCAATTTTAATGATTATCTGCATTGTAGCTTAAGATGCATTAGGGATCAGAAAACCACAAATAGTTCTTCAGGAATGAAACACAGATTATTTACGAAAATTTGACCACTACCTGTGAAGCTTCTTTATTAAAATATCGACCATCGCCTCCTAAGACTAACAGCCCATTCTTAAAATCCTCTGGTGGCAAAGAATTAAACAATGCCTGTATTGAAACATCATAAACCAATTACACAGAGTTGAGTACACTGGAATTGATTATCACTACAAGTTCAGAGAGAACCATACCTGTATCCAATTTGCAAGGTAATTTTCCTGCATAAACACTTTAACCTAAACACAAAAAGAAGCAAAAGTAATTAGAATGAACGGTATGCATTAAATAATTTGAATAAACAGAAAAGAAAAATAAATAAAAAACACCTTTTTGCGTAGACCACTAGTTCCGGTCTTTTGACCTTCAATAGGCTTTGTAGGAACAGATTTAATCTGCGATTCAAGGAAATCAATAGTTAAGCTACAATTTTCTATTAGATACATAAAATCAACACATTATATATAGAAATTTCGAACAAATTAGATACCTCGAGACCCTGGGATTCGGCAACTGTTGTAGAAGGAGATGATGGTGAAGAGGAGGCAGTGACAATGAAACGAGCAGGTGAAATTGTCGCAAAAGAGTATTTGACGGATGACAATTTGGGAAAGATAGGTGTTGAGTTGAAAAGTGGCAATGATCTAAGGTGATGAGAGGAACTCCCAGTAACTAATGGACTTGAAAATCGTGTCAATGTAATTGCACTCTCCATAGTTGCAGCAGAGTTTGAGAAAAAGCAGTGAAGCAGGACTATTGTTGAAACTACTCAAAAATACTGTGTGCAGGGAGAAAGATACGGAGCATGTGCTGTTATTTTTGAGAATGTAAAGCATTCATAGGAATTGATAGCTGCCACATATTGCTTTATCGGCACAACAACTAATGGTTCATGTCACCCGCTTCACGTGAACTACCTCTTTTTCTGTCCTGATTATTGGGACATTTTTGGTCAAAATGAGAAATATTTAAAATATTATTAGAAAATAATTAGTTCACGAGTTTTAAAGTGAATATTTATATTTTTAACCTTAATTTGAGAAAATGAAATTCCAACTTCAACCATACATATTCAAACGCCTACATATTCATTAGCTTTTCAAATATTAAAGTTAATATTTTTATGAATAATGTCATTTGAAATACTATAAAACTTAATTAGGAAGTATTTCGCGTGAAATGATGATTTTCTTGTTCAAACACATATTAAATTATAATTTCGTATCAAGTATAATAAACTATTGTCCTATCGCTTCTCCTACAAATCAATTGAGCCAGACGTTGCAAATCTTTTTTCTATTCAAAGTGGGACAAGAGCTATTTCTAATAGACGGGCCATATTTCTCAAGGGAACGTTCCAAAATTTTGACAATGTTCAACTAATGAATGATGATATTATTAGGGTAAATGCTTACTCATACTCAGGTGAGGGGGCAAGTGGGCCGGCCCGGATCGGGATCGTTCCCGGGCCCGCAAGTCAAGCGGGTCAGGACCGGTAAGATCGGTATTTGTGGGCCTAGTTTGGGTTTCTAGGTCGATTCTACACATAGGGACCGCTAGGATCGGGACCGTTTGGGACCGGGGCCGGACCGGCCCCTGGTGGGCCAAACGGTCCCAACGGTCAAATTTCAAAAAAAAAAAAAAAAGGTCCATTGGGGAATTTAAAATCTGGCCAGTGGCTGTCACAAAATAATCGTTGGCTATTTACAAAATAGCCATTTAAATCCCCTCCCTCCTCGCTCTCAACTTTGTTTTAACCCCAAACTTTTTATAATTACACTTTACACTATTTTCGACTAAATACCCCCTCATTCTTTCATTTTTCTTACAAAATCATCAATCTATCGCAATATCTTCTATAATTGCTACTATTGCTTACTTTATTGTTACGATTTGTGAAAAAATTATAAAGTTGGTGAATTGAAGTCTTCAACGATAATCAATTTTCAACAAGTTGTTCGTCAATTCGGTAAACTCGTTCCAACTCTTAAGTTTAGTATTATAGTTTTGTTTGTTTTATTTATTTTCTATTACTTGATTAATTAAGATGGCTTCCTTAAAAATACTTTTTGGTAAAAATAAGAGAAAAGAGTGGCGAATCTAGTGGTCAATCTGTTCCTCCTCCACTGCCCCCGGCTCCCCGAACCAAACCCCATATTTGTCCTAGACATGCTATTCTTGATAGCGATAATAGTTTATTATAATTTACTGAGAGTCAATTTTACCATAATATTGGAGCTGGTGAATAATTAAATCATGAATTAATGAATGCTCTTTATTCTAATCCAATTATTGATGAAAATGATGATGAGGAAATAGATTTTGATGAAACTCAATCGGATGATGATACACCCACTAGAGTGTTGCTCCTGATGTTAACCCAACTAGTGATAACCCTGTTAATCCAAATGATATCATATCTGATACTTTTGTTACTGCCCCTACTTTTTTTAGACAACCTACCAAAAAGATGGAAACATTTCATGTTTGGTCATTTTTAACTCAACTAACTCCAGAAAATAAGGCTAAGTATAAAACTTATGACACAAAGTTAGCTTTTAAATATTTTGGATCGCCCGGGGGAGGGGAGGAGGGGACTTTGGCTAGGCACATATTGAAACACCCTCAAGATAGAGTCAGATATCTTCGTCTGAAAGCTTTGGCCGAGGGAAAAAATGTACCTACTCTTAGTCAGGCTGACCCTAGTACCGGTTCAAATCAATTTCAACCGGGAATTAACACTGTTACCGGTTGTACTTTATTATGATCCAAAATAAGATCGGGAAGAATTGACAAAAATGGTAATTATTATGTGCTTACCCTATAGTATTTCTTCTTACCCTCACTTTGTGCATTATATTAGAAAAAAATTTAATCCTACTTATAAAGTTTTTCCTCGCACAACCGTAAAGAAAGATATTTATACATATAAACATGAATATGAACAATATTTGCGCTATTTATTTACTCATATAAATTGTCGTGTTGCTATTACAACTGATATTAGTAGAAGTGGTAACGACTGTGATTATCTTACTGTTATCAGTCGTTGGATTGATGAGGATTGGATAATGCAAAACCACATTATTGCATATATAATAATTAATTCACGTCACACAGGGCATTTTATTGCTAGCACAGTTACGGATATTTGTAGATATTTTTGCATTAGCGAAAAAATAGTGTCAGCTTTAATGGATAATGCTACTAGTAGCACAAATGCTATAGCGGTGCTTACCACTACGATAAATCCTGCATTTAGTAACAGTTTTCATGTTAGATGTATTTGTCATATTTACCAGTTAATTGTGGGTAATGATAAGAGAATTTTAAATATTGAAATTGAAAAAGTTAAAATGGCTTTTAATTGAGTTTTTTATTCAAACCGTAGAAGTAGACTTATTTGTCGCAGGGAATTAAAGAAGTGAATCCCGACGGCTCCTTTAATCTTTTGAAATGAAGGAAGGACAAAGAAAAACACTTCCCGGTTCTTTCAAGGATGGCCCGAAATATTTTAACTATTCAAGCTTCAACAGTGGCATCGGAGAGAGCTTTCAGTCAAGCAAGACTTCAACTCGGTGATTATAGAGCGTCTATGAGGGAGAGCTTGGAAAAATCAGTACTTTTCAGAGATTGGATCCGTTCGGAAAGAAGAAATTTGCTAAATCACAACCAGAGGTAGACGAAACTTACGAAGAAATACTAGATGAACTTGCGGAGGATGTTGCTTCGCCCGGAAGCGGCAATGACCAAGTTAACTTTCAGCCACCACCAACGAAAATTCTTCCGAACCGTGATGAATTTATGAAGTTTGTAAGAGATACCATGTAACTTGTATGAACAAAAATTAGTATGTATTATGTAACTTGTATTTTGGCACATCTTGATTAGTTTCTTTTTCTTCTCAATGGTGGTATTAGCACCTTGTTGTGCTCATTCCATAGGGGGAGAAAAACTAAGAAAGATATTGCCATATTTTTTTAATGCTATAATAAAATTACAAGGCATTGCTTTGAATATCTCTTTACAATGTTTTTGTCTTTAGACTTTAAATTTGAATTAAAAAATTTAGGTCACAATTCTATAATAAAATATACAAGGCATTGTTTAGATATTTTTTTTAACATCTTTTTGTCTCTAATTTCTATTTAATATTAAAAGATATATATATATATATAATAGAAGTTCAAGTTGTGGATGTGAATTATACCTATATGGAAGGGAGGTCATGAAGGAGATAGAAGATGTGATGTGAGACTTTAAAGTAAGTAAGGTAAAGGTGAACGACAAGATACTCAAATACATAAGGTTATAAATAGTCCATACTTCGGATAGAAGGCTAGAAGCGCGGGGATTCAATATCCAGGAATGACAGCGGCATCGTCAGTGGCATATCTTACAACCTATGGTCTCTAGGTATCGAGAGGTCTAGTTAAGAAAGTAAAAGAAAAGTTAGAGACCATGTGATGTCTCACTTGATATTCCAGAATAACACAAGAAAACTTATGATGCAAGGAAGTGGAAGAAAGGGTGCGAGTAGTATAAATGGATATGTAAGTCGCAAGCTAAAGTATGATAGAGCGACAAGGTTTTAGGAAGACAAGAGTAAGAACAAGAAAGGGTGAGTGAAAAGGTAACAAGAAACGGATGATTCCTCGGGATTAAGCCCATGAAAATAAGATAGCTGATGGCTTCTCTAAGTTAGAAATCCCAGTATAGCCTGAATGAACTCAAATGAACCTAAGACTAATAGCATTTAGAAGAGATGGAATGTTGCCCTGGTAAATCACATCGGGATGCTATGAAATACGATTATGGAAGTATAGTATCGTATTACCCCCAGGTGGGTCAGGAAAATCACTTCAAATCTCCCACGATGCAACATGAGCCCTAGTGATTGCGTAAGAGGTTTCAAGTTATCAGTGGTATATTGTACATCAATATCGAGGTGAATCGACAATGGATGAACAAAAGTCACAAAGCATGAGATGAGATTAGGCTGTCATTCTTAAGATGAACAGTAATAAGGAAGCATTGAAGGACTTGGATTTATATTTCTATGATAAGAAGCGAGAGAGTAACCTGGAATTGGGTAGTCGATCTCGATAATAATAAAACCAAGGTAAGAGTTATGGTATAGTATGACCTATCTAGATGCAGTAAAGTCATACGGATAAATAACCAGGACTATGAAATAAGATATAACAATATTCATAGGTTCGACAAATTATCGAGCGAAGAACTTCAGTAACGGCTAAAAGTCGGAGGAAAAGGAAAGAAGAGTCGCGTAGGCGCACTTACAAGGTCAGAATCGGCTGCATGATAGAAGGTAGAAAAAGTTACGAGATTGGAAGGATTTCAATCACAAGTCATGGTGTGGGAAAGAGGCCTAAAGGGGGGAATGTCTGGCCTTTGGATTTATTCACATAACAGTTGCCTAGATGGAAAGGAGAGTACATTCCAGGAAGAATGTTCCAAAGGGGGGATGATGTTACATCCCGCATTCTAGTACGTTAAAGTTTCGTCGTAAGTTAATCAACGTAAGTTCGGGAATGAGATTATTTTGAGATTATAAGCATTATGATATTTCAAACAAGTGATGAGTAAATTCGTGAAGATGAGAGGGGAAGGAAGTCAAAGAAAATGAATTTTCGTCCCAGTTTGGCATGTTGGGATAAAATGCGGCCCGAGCTAAAATACTCGATATTTATGGACTAGTGCCATACAAGGAACCACATGACTATGATAGTAAGGTGTATAAGGTATATAAAAAGTAAGTAGTATTTTAAGTAAGTGAAAATAATTCTTAATTATATGGGTAATTGATTAATTATTGGACAATGAAATATTATCTAGTTAATTAATAATTAGTGGTGAATTAATTGAATTCTTTGAATAAAGATTAAAGCAAAAAGAGATCAATAATGTTGGATTAACGTGGCAGCAAGCCACTACATCAACCATATGACTCTTAGTCCTTGTTAAATAGGTGGCAGCCTAATTTGTTATATACAAAACATTCACTTTCTAACCTTTTCGATACAAATCAGATTTTCAATACAAATAAGATTCCTACAAGACATTTTCTTCTAACATCTTAAATACAAATCAAATTTTCAATACAAATCAGATTCTAGTAACGTGACTTCTTACGAAATTCCTACAAGTTCTTGCAAATTCCTACAACAACACCACAACGTGATTTCTTCAACCAACGAGTTTTTTTAGCACATTAGCAACATAAGATTTTACAATTTTAAAGGAGTACGGTATAATCTTTCTCAAGCATATCATATGGATTTTCCTTACTTCGATCCGCCATTACGTGTTGCTGCAATTGACGTATGTTAGAGAGATTTTTAAGAGAAACGACTCAGGTATGTTAAGGCTAAGCCCTTTCTTCATTTTGGCATGATCTCGTAATTACAAGAGTTTGATTACGAGGCATAAAGAAAAATTCATATCCCGAAATTTACGTATATTTTCCTAGTCTTGTAAGTTACAATATTCTCCTTATTGGGACTTCATATTCAATTGAGTATTTCCTTTTTTTCCAGTCACGAGAGCAGAAAATCTATATATATACAGTATTACAGTATTTTCATTACCATCGAGCTATAATCGATGGGCAGGCCCCTATTGGGCAACCTCTTATCAGATGGTAAGTTATATACCGAGCCTACTGTGGCCAAGCGCCTATGAGCGAGCCCAATTGGTCGAGATACAGAGCCTAGTATGGCCGAGCGCCTATGAGCGAGCCTACTATGGCAGAGCAGTTTTATATATATATATATATACCGAGCCTTATTCGACCGGACAACTATTTTACTTACTATATTGAGAGAGTTGAGTCAGTATCAGCAGGTAAGCATATCTTCAGATTATCTTTGGCTTCTAGTTGCTTTCACTTATTATATTATTAGTTCAGTTTTAGCTTTCAGTATATTGACTTACATACTCGGTACATTATTTCGTACTGACGTCCCTTTTCTGGGGGCGCTGCATTTCATGCGTGCAGGTTCAGACAGACAGACGGGGTAGACCTTTTCATTAAGTGTTGTCCGGATTCAGCTTGATCGGTAAGCTTCATGCCTTTCGGAGTTGCCAGGTCTAGAGCTTTACGTAAATCTTATGTATATATGTATATATGTTATGAGTAGGTCGGAGAGATGTTCCGATCACAGTATATCCACCAGTAGGTGCTTGTAGACATATCCTGTCAGTTAGTGCAGTATGTTGAGTTGGTAAGCCTTTTAGGTATATTTTGTTGGTTTGTCAGCTATAATAGATATGACGGCTTTGTCGGCCCAGCTTTATATTGATATTTAGTCAGCATTCGCAGTTGTCTTGCAATGTGGACCATAGCCAAAGTATGACATCACATGTTTAGAGTTCCTTAGTCGCAAGTTGGTACGCAAGAATAGATGAGGCACTAGGTTCCGGTCTCCCCCCCAGGTTCGGGGCGTGACAGAACTTCTAGGTAAAAATGATAGTAAATATGTAATTACAATAACTAACAACCCGTAAGAACCCCCAAAACCTTATGTCACAAGTGCACGAGCATCAACTAGGAAACATAATAAAATACAACATCAGTCTAGAATACAAATTCGACAGGAGAACATAAATAACTCTGAAGGAGACTCTACAAGCTGCAGATCGTAATATGAAATGCAGCTCATGGTAAGTCCCCACAACATCCACGCCTCTACACCCAAAACACCACCAGGTATATAGGTACCTTCACAAAATTATGCAACAAGTGTAGTATGAGTATGTATAGCAACGCGTACCCAGTAAGTATCTAGCCTAACAGGAGGAGTAGTGCAAGGGGTCTACATCGACGCTTACTAGAGGTCCAATTAAATAAATAATATGATAATTCATATAATTTAAAGTACACAGCAATAGGGGGAAAATATGAAGTTTCATAATGTTCCAATTATTTCCTTTTAAGCATAAATTTATCGATCATGTATCCTACCTCAATATCTCAGAATAAATGCTAAGTGACAATACCAGTCATATAAGAAATACTACAAAATACCGAGCGTTAGTGAAAAGTTTATCTCGTGAATATTCAGACTACTAACTGTATAACGCACGATTCTGCCGAGGTCGTTAGGCCCGATCCAGAGTGGTATGTACACTACCGAGGGTCGAACGGCACAAACCAGAGATGCACCTCTATATACTGCCGAGGCGTTCGGCCCGCTCCACAAGAAAGGAAGGAATTTATCCTATTCGAGAGATATTGCCGAGGCATTCGGCCCGCTCCACAAGAAAGGAAGCAGTTTCTGAATCACAAGATACGCGCTTACAATAAAGTACATGAGCAAAATAATAAGTACATCTCTATACATTTACCGAATACCTTAACAACAACTCAGGTTATAACTTTAATTAACTAAGCCAGCAGAACAAGTTTAAATAATTCAATTATTCCAGGATAAGGTCTTAAGTCTACCTAGACATAGACATGCTTTAGCTATGTACGGACCCTTGTCACCTCGTACGTGCGTAGCGCCTACAACTAGTTGCACATAACAAAAAAAACATATCACCTAGAGGGTAGTTTCCCCCTCACAGGGTTAGACAAGAGACGTACATTGCTCTAAAGCTCCATAACCGACTCCAAAGCTTTTCCAACAACTCAAATCGATGCCAATCACTCCAAAACTAGTCAATCAATGTGAAAGTCCATAAATATATACTCTAATATTCATTATAATTCAATTTATAACAATTCTCAACTCCGCTCGAAAAAGTCAATAAACTCGACCCTCAAACCCACGTGCTCGGATTCCGAAAATTTTTAAAAATAAATATTACCCATAAATTATATGGTCTATATCCAAAAAATCATTCAATTTCATCCATGAATCGACTCTCAAATCAAGGATTTATCATTTCTTAATTTTGGGGCTCAAAATCCCAATTTCTACTATCCAAATACGGATAAAGATAATAATAAATGGAAATAATCATGTAGAAAAAATAAAATAAAGGTCAGATATTTACCCTCTTGTTGATACGAGAACAACACAGCAAAAATCACCTCGAACAGAGCTCTAGAACTCAAGATACGCCCAAAATACTAAATTCTCAGTTTAAAACATTGTCCATATGATTTTTCTTCATCGCCTTCGCGGGCGGACCATTGCGTTCGCGAAGAGAAAATTTTCGTGTTAACCGGTCAACCCAAATTTTTTTCTTCGCGTTCGCAAAGAAAAAAGTCCGCACCACAAACCAACAATCTTTCCCCACACGGAAATGGGCATAACTCTATCACACGACATCACAATTCGACGATTCTTGTTGCTATGACTCTGTAATTATGATACGGCTATAATAGTTTGATCCAATCACAAATCAAAGGTTTTTTTTCTTAATATGGTGCCTGTTATACCCAAATAAATGACGTTGAAACATCAAACAATAGCGCGGCACAACCCAAACACCTCCAAAACACACCCTAGGCTCCCGAGACCCCGTCCAATTACACAAATCAGTCCCAAAACACAATACAAACTTATTCGAAGCCTCAAACCACGTCAAACAACATCAAAATCATGAATCGTGCAATCTGAATCAAACTTATAAATTTCCAAATTCTATATCTTGTGTCGAAACATATCAAATCAATATGAACGACTTCAAATTTTGCACACAAGTCCCAAATGATATCACAAACCTATTCTAGCTTCCAGAATCAAGATCTGACCCCGATATCAAAAAGTAGACTCACGGTCAAACTTTCCAAAAACCTTCAAATTTCCCACCTTCGCCAAATGACCCCGAAATGACCTAGGAACCTCCAAATCCACATCTGGACGTGCTCCTAAGACCAAAATCACCATACAGAGATATTACCTGGCTACGAACATCGATAATATTAAAATACATTCAACTCAAATTTATAAAATTCTTCCAAATGCCAACTTTCCACAATAAGCGCCGAAACGCTCCCTGGTCATCAAAAATCCGATCCGGACATACGCTCAAGTCCAAAATCATCATACGAACCTGTTGGAACTTTAAATATCCGATTCTGATACCGTTTACTCAACAGTCAAACCTTAGTCAATTCTTCTAACTTAAAAGCTTCCGAAATGAGAATTCTCATTCGAATCAACTCCGAACTTCCCGAAATTCAATTCCAACCACACGTGCAAGTCATAATACCTGAAGTGAAGCTACTCAAGGCCTCAGACTGCTGAATAACACGCTAGAGCTTAAAACGGCCGGTCGGGTCGTTACATTCTCTCCCACTTAAACATATGTTCATCCTCAAACGTGCTAAGAACTGCTCTGGAGTTGACCGAAATCACTGTTTAACACAAACGTGCTAAAACTGCTCTGGAGTTGTCCGAAATCACTGTTTAACACCTCGTGCACCTACCCGTGCCACCAAAACCCAGTTGAGCACATTAGCTCGAGCCAGACTAAAGATCCTTCCTGCTACCTTAGCTAACAAGCTTTAGAACCATTTTCCAACATCCGAAATTCTCCACGATACCATATTCTAACACTCGAACACCACATCAATCACCAGACACCGAACCCAACGTGACCATGCTCCTCCGCCGAAATCTCACCATGTACCACATAACATATTAGCCCAAAGCAATCTCCCCTGAGCACAACAACTGAAATTTACTGATACGAAGCCCGTAGTACACCTCATAACATATATAAGCCTTGTTCCAACTCTCGCAATACTTTCATGACGGAAGAGAGGTGTAGAAACTCATAACCACCTGCCAAATCACAAATCATGGAGTCTCTCCTCTTGAAAAGAACCATCACTTCATTCTGAACTGAATAACGATCTTTGCTCTTTAATATACCTTATATAAATCTGATAGCACTGATTTCAGGTCCAAAAATCTCGTCTCACCCAGTACAAGCTGCACAAGAAATAAGCCACCTCAGACACTACCAAAAGTCTCATATGATGCCACAATGTGCCAACAAGCTACAAACTCGAATGTGATACATAAGGAAAACGAACTCTGGAAGGAACTACTCAACCCATGTAACTAATTTAAACAACCGAAAAGATGTTATGAACCTTCCTTAGAGAATGAGAAACAAGGCACACAAGAATAGATATGGGGAACTGTACTCAACATCACACTATTGCAGCGTGCAACCCGATCCATACATGGAACTGTTGCGGCGTGAAACCTGATCCACACATGATACTATTGCGGCGTGCAACCCAATCCACACACGATACCGTTGCAGTGTGCAAACCGATCCAACCATGATATATGTGGCGGTGTGCCACCCGATCCAAACAACATACCCGTGATGGCGTGCCACCCGATCTAACATAGTAATAAATAGGGAAATACCCATCAAGACATAATGCCCATACCTACGAAATGCCCGAATATCGGCCACAAGCATGCCAAGAGCACAATACAAATTCTGGGGAGTGGAATAGCGTTGTATTCTATGAAACCCGAGCACAACTAAGGTGAAATAAATAACCTGCATCTCGAGAGCCATCCTGCTCCCACAACACCACAAACATCATGGAATCTCAATACATGTGCGAATAATCAAGTCGTCTCACAACCCACATGGTATAATGGAGATTACGCTGAATGGCTAAAGACAGAAATAACATCCAAGGCTCGAAGACTCCTCCGTAAGCAACGCTATGATGAAATGAACACATCCGGCCTGATATAGAGCACACATACACATTTAGATCCATCCGCAGAACTCAAGCCGATTCTGATCGTCTGCACTAGGATAATAACGTTTCAAAGATCCACAATAATTATTTTCCCATGACACCCAAGAACAACGGTCAAATCCGGAACAAACTCACGTGGTCCACAACCCAAAGAATAGAATGTTTCTCAGGTATAAACTCCCTTACATTAGCGATGGTACCATAATCCCCATAGTTGGTTTCAATCTTTAACAATCAAGTGACTAACATGTCACACTTATACAAATTTCCTTGCGATGCACGCTCTCATGACCTTCCGCTCAGGTAGCAAATTCCGCACATCCATACCACCCATCGTTCTAATTCTGTAAAGCAAATCAAAATCCGCAAGTCAATACACAAAGCCTATACCACAAAACACCATTCTCAGGTGACATTAAAGAGAAATGCCATCTTACTCTTCAAATCTGAATTCACCCCCTATTCATCCGAGATCGCGACCATCTATCAACACCGAACCGCAACCTTGACCTTCAAATTCCAGTCCCCATGTTGTTCACTGCACCTATCATGCTGCTATGCGATAATACACACATTCACCATAACCCTTGAACTGCTAGTGGGGATAAAACACTTCATTGGATATAAACCTTTCACTTAACTCATTTCAGAAAACCATTGCAGCACACACCGAATTCCCATAATCGCCGAAAATACAAATATCAAGTCGTGATCTAAACCGCCATAACTCTTCCGAAATCCATTTACACAACAAGGCAATTAGAATTAAATACTCCCCAAACCAATCAGATTAGGGTGGTTGTCAAGCCTCGCACGTACCGCCACAAATCACATGAATAACTTAACACGCTGAAGGAACTGATCGCCGCCACCATCATGTCGATTCAACCATTGCTAATCAATCCGACTTCTTCTAATTTACTCTGGACTTGCCTTAGAAATAATAATAGCTCCATTCAAAATATAAAGAACTCAACCCGAACTCATCCTGAGTGAACCCATTTCACGAGATCACACTGTCTCAAAACCCACGAACCATCTCATACCCTCCTTGTGTGCAAATTCACATCTTCAACCGGTACATCCATTCTGATAATTCCTCTATGAATCCGAAGTATTTTCTCCCATTCCTCCAATTCTACACCGCATACCGATGATAACATAGAACACTCCAAGCCCCTTTCATAATTCACTGTAAAAACTCGATACTTAACTATGTCACGAACTCGAAATCCTTAGGCACCTCACTTTAATTTTTTTGAACCCACTGGGACCGTTGTTGAGAGTCACCCGCTCTGACTTATTCCCGAATATAATCAAACTCCAAGGCCTTGCTAGCACATGAACATCCTCTCAAGGAAGCAATCGGCTAAATTCCTTTCCTTGCACATAACCCCCACAAGAAGCATAAACTTTGAGTTTTCACAAAACCTGAACATGAATAGATAAGGCCAAATATATCTCATTTGCTTGAATTACCACTGATGTTTTCTTTCCTTAGTTATGATACCCCACCAATACACTGATGACCAGAAATCGCACAAGTAGACAACCACGTGATCCAACCATAGACGGTGGGGCTCCCCCACTTAGCTTGAATCTACAATTTCATAACTCTGGATCCCACCAAGATTCCTCTATCCCAATTACCATGATATCGCACAATCAACTTGCCAAGTTCCTCGAAATCTTTCTATTAGACATTTCATAAACATTCTGAATCACTAGCCACATTCACATATTCAGCCTCTTACCGGATAGCCGATAGAATTCTTTGTAGAAGCTTTATCAACACCACACAACAAATAGCCTGCTCACAGGAGATAACCCACCAATGGAAATTCCATGCCAACATCTTCGAACGACGCTGCACTGGGTAATATTACTACAAAATCAGTAAACCCTCCTGAGCTCGTGCTCACTCACCAACTGAACAAGTCTGTTTATTCTCCATTGAAATCAACTGAAAATTCCATCAATACATTCCAAACTCGAAGTCATGTTGCATCCAATTAAAATCCGTGGTCCTAGTCACTGTCCGTCACGATTCCCAAATTGATCTAAACTTCCCTCAAGGTGTGTGCTATCCTACCACAAAACCCATATGCTACTCTGCCACTCTCCCATTTTGTCTAAACTCTCTCCTTTAAGAAACTACTCGAAGTTTTGCTTTTCATACTTGACCTACTAGTGATTCAACCACCGCAAGACTCTTTCCACCATGTCCTTCCTCATCCTTCACTGTCCAAATACTGCCTCCAAGCAAAATCAATCTCTATGGCACCTGATCTTACCAATTGCTACCAACTTTAAGCCTCCTCGAAGATCATCTTTCCCGAGCCATCAACATTAGAAACACCAATTATATCCCAAAACCGCTACACACCGCTATCTCTGACATCCGCTTCTCAGGCCCCATTTCGCAGCACCATGCCCCGTAGGCAAATCAAAGAGGCCATAACACCGGGGAACCTTAATATGTTCAAACAAGGACAACGACACCACATCACAAATGAAAATTCCACCATGCTAGAAAATGCCAAGTCTCGTTATTCCATTATCCCAAACCTGAACATCCATAGTCCGATTACCTTTCCTCCGCTGGAAATAAAATGCCA
This sequence comes from Nicotiana paniculata, assembly GCA_005239505.1. Taxonomy (NCBI): domain Eukaryota; kingdom Viridiplantae; phylum Streptophyta; class Magnoliopsida; order Solanales; family Solanaceae; genus Nicotiana; species Nicotiana paniculata. The sequence goes on from ML343329.1 coordinate 36,413, forward strand.
AACCTCTGAATCATACACTGAGGAAAACCTCCTTTTGAGTCTTTCACTGCCCCGCTGCCCCGCCACATAGACAAGCACCCTACCATTACACCAACAATGTGCGATAGCAACACACGAATCATCTTAACATTCAATGCCCAACTTTAAAACCATAGGAAATACTAATACTGAGCTGAAACAAAAGAACACCCTTTCGCAAGGCGACGACATTAGCCCAATCGAATATGTACGGAGAAACATCCTGCACCACTATTGTAGTACCATTACAATAATTCTCAATTGATAACAAGCGCTTCATGTTGCATAAGATTGAGTAGGAAGGAAATCAAAGCATAAGCCTCAAAGGAATCAAATAGCACGATGAGGAATAAAAAAGGGAAGTGATCCTAACAGTCCTGTAGCCTCTCGAAGATAAGAACAAACGTCTCTGTACCGATCCACAAGACTCTACTAGACTTGCTAATGACTCATGAGACCCAGGTGAACCTAATACTCTGATACCAATCTGTCACGATCCAAAATCTACTATAGGTCGTGATGGCGCCTAACGTCGCCATCAGGCAAACCAACATTGATTTATCCATTTATTTGCTTATTTTATTACTTCCGAAATCATAGTCTTCATTAATATAATGGCATAAAATAGAACTTTTAGGAAAAAATAATAGTAAATATGTAACTACAATAACGAACAACCTATAAGAACCCCCAAAACCAGGTGTCACAAGTGCATGAGCATCAACTAGGAAACATATTAAAATACAACATTTGTATGGAATACAAATTCGGTAGGAGAACATAAATAACTTTGAAGGAGACTCTACGGGCTGCAGATCGTAAGATGAAATACAGCTCATGGTAAGTCCCCGCAATATTCGCACCTCTACGCCCAAAAGACCACCAAGTATATAGGTACCTGCACAAAAATGTGCAACAAGTGTAGATATGAGTACGTAAATCAACGCGTACCCAATAAATATCTAGCCTAACCCCAGAAGAGTAGTGACGAAGGGTCGACATCGACGCTTACTAGAGGTCCAATACGTAATTTATATAACTTTAAAGTACATAGTAATAGGGGAGAAATCTAACGTTTCATAATGTTCCAATTATTCCTTTTAAGCATAAATTTATGGATCATGTATCCTCCCTCAATATCTAAGAATAAATGCCAAGTGACAATACCAGTCAGATAAGAAATACTACAAAATACTGGGCGTTAGTGAAAAGTTTATCTCGTGAATATTCGGACTACTAACGGTATAACGCACGATTCTGCCGAGGTCGTTAGGCCCGATCCAGAGTGGTATGTACACTGCCGAGGGTCGAACGGCACAAACCATAGATGCACCTCTATATATTGCTGAGGCATTCAACCTGCTCCACAAGAAAGGAAGGAATTTATCCCATTCTGATAGATATTGCCGAGGCGTTTGACCCGCTCCACAAGAAAGAAAGGAGTTTCTGAATCACAAGATACGAGCTTACAATAACGTACATGAGCATAATAATAAGTACATCTCTTTACATTTATCGAATACCATAGCAACAACTCAGGATATTAAAGCTTGACCTGATACTTTTATTTCTAAATCAATTTCAGTTATAACTTTAATTAAATAAGCCAGCAGAACAAATTTAAATAATTCAATTATTACAGGATAATGTCCTAAGTCTACCTGGACATAGACATGATTTAGCTACGTATGGACCATCGTCACCTCGTACTTGTGTAGTGCCTACAACTAGTTACACATAATAAAAAAATATCACCTAGAGGGTAATTTCCCCCTCACAGGGTTAGGCAAGAGACTTACCTCGCTCCGAAACTCCATAACCGACTCCAAAGCTTTTCCAACAACTCAAATCGATGACCGTCGCTCCAAAACTAGTCAATCAATCTACAAATCCATAAATATATACTCTAATACTCATTATAATTCAACTTATAACAATTCTCAAACTCCGCTCGAAAAGTCAATAAAGTCGACCCTCGGGCCCACGTGCCCGAATTCCAAAAATTTTCGAAAATATCATATGATCTATATCCAAGAAAATCATTCAGTTTCATCCATGAATCGACCCTCAAATCAAGAATTTACCATTTCTCAACTTTGGGGCTCAAAATCCCAATTTCTACAATTCAAACACGGATAAAGATAATAATAAATGGAAATAATCATGGAGAAATATCAAAATAAAGCTAAGATATTTACCCTCTTGTTGATACAAGAACAACTCCGCAAAAATCACCTCAAACAGAACTCTAGAACTCAAGTTACGCCTAAAATATTAAATTCTCGGTTTAAAACATTGTCCAGATGAGTTTTCTTCATCGCCTTGTGGGGGACCATCACGTTCGCGAAGAGAAAATTTGTGCGTTTTACGATCAATCCAAATCTCCTTCTTCGCGTTCGCGGGACCTCCTTCGCGTTCGCGAAGAACAAAGTCCGCACCAGAAACCAACAATCTTTCCCCACACGGAAATGGGCATAACTCTCTCATACGACATCAGATTTCAACGATTCTTGTTGATATGGATTCATAATTACGATACGGATCTAATGGTTTGATAAAATCACAAATCAAAGGCCATTTTCTCAATATATTACCCTTTATGCCCAAAGAAACGACACAGAAATATCAAATAAGAGCGCGACACAACCCAAACACCTCTGAAACACACTCGAGGCCCTCGGGACCCCGTCCAATTACACAAACCAGTCCCAAAACACAATAAAAACTTATTCAAAGACCCAAACCACGTCAAACAACATCAAAATCATGAATCGCGCCTCGAATCAAACTTATAAATTTCCAAATTATATATCTTGTGTCGAAATATATCAAATCAATCTGGAACGACTTCAAATTTTGCCCACAAGTCCCAAATGACATCACATACCTATTCCAACTTCCGGAATCGTGATCTAACTCTGATATGAAAAAATTCAGTCCGGTCAAACTTTTCAAAAACCTTCAAATTTCCAACTTTCGCCAAATGACCCCGAAATGACCTACGAACCTCTAAATCTACAGACCAGGGAGAACACTCGCAGGCGTGCAGGCGTTTTGAGAGAGCGCAAAACTCTAGCTTGAGTAAGTTCCAGCCAGGCAAAAGGGTTAGCCTGAAGTGGTGTTTTAGCCAAAGGGGAACGTGCAACGGTTGGATTCAGCACGCTCTTAGAATAGCTGTGGAAATCCGAACGCCTATCCCAACACGGAGAGCTTATCCACTACATCTACATAAGGAATAGTCTAGTCCAATATTTCTTGTCGTTAAAATATCATATATGCACCGCTGCTGATCTTTTCTAAATCCAGCTTCAACCGAGCATACGTCTGTTGCGAGAACAGGAAGAACGAAAATTTACTTTTATGTTGAAGTCTTTCCCGTTGAAAGGCTGGGGGCGTCTTGCACGTCTTGAAAAAATCATTCTTTGTATCTGAAGTTATTGGCCCATGGTCGTCAGTGAGGAAAGGACCTAGAGCCATCATGAATCGAACCAGATTGAAACATTCAGTTGTCGACAGACTCCGGACGTGCTCCTAAGACCAAAATCACCATATGGACATCGATAATATTAAAATACACTTCAACCCAAATTTATGAAATTTTTTCAAATTCCAACTTTCCACAATAAGCGCTGAAACACTCCAAGGTCATCAAAAATTTGATCCGTACATACCGCCAAGTCCAAAATCATCATACGAACCTGTTGGAACTTTCAAAACCTCATTCCGAGGTCGTTTGCTCAAAAGTCAAACCTTAGTAAATTCTTTCAACTTAAAGCTTCCGAAATGAGAATTTATCATCCGAATCAACTCCAAACTTCCCGAAATTCAATTCCGGCCACATGTGCAAGTCATAATACCTGAAGTGAAGCTACTCAAGGCCTCAGACATCTGAATGACGCGCTAGAGCTTAAAACGACCGGTCGGATCGTTACATAAATAGTTATACTTTCATAAAAATTTTCTTTTTAAAAATGTAAAATGAAGGGATAGATACTACATAATTAACACCTCACCTTGGCAAGGCGTTTCAAGTATTAAAATTTCCGAGAGACATGTTTCCTGTACTTGTAAAAAGTATATTTTTTATGCACCTCGTGTACTTGTAAAATATCCTTTCCTACTTCTTATATTTAACTCTAACATGTTTTTCTTATTTTTACTTTTTTTTCTTTTTTTTTTCTTCTTATCTCCTGCCATATATCTTTTGTTTATTTTCCCTTTACATTTTAATTATTTCCCTTTCTTTCTTTTGATTTTTCCCCTCTTGCAATTCAATCGAAATAAAAGGTACATAAAGTGTTTGCTAACACTTTAAAAAGTTAAAACCTTTTCATTTAACATTCATTAGATATGTGAACAAAATAATAGTATGTACAAATATATACATCACAAATTAAAGAGATATATTGCGTTCAAATTTATGGTGAAATAATTTTGGGCAACAATGAGGCCTAGCGTGACATTTCACCATTTGAATTTTTAAGTCAACCCTTTGTTCGGCTCACTTTTTGTAGAACATACTAAAATATACTAATTTTTTCAGTGTAACTCCCATAAATTTTAATACACATGCTATAAAGGAAAATCAGAAAGTAACACATGTACCTGTCAATTAAGGGTGCCACAAATAGGAATTATACAGGAAAATATTTTTAGCGGAGTCGATACAAAAGCTAAAATATGTTGGAGACTATATGTATGAACATAATTTTTATATCCTCTTTTGCAAATGAAAAACTTGAACTCAAGTTCCTTACTAAGTTTACACTCGAAGACCAAAAATGAAGATTTTCCTCTAAATCAGCTGACGTTCTTTGCATTAGGTCTTCTTGACTGGTGTCTTTGGTCCTTCACAATTCAAGAAATAATTTCTTATGTGTGTCACCCATCTGTTAGAGGAATGAACTTGAGAGATTATATTAAAACTTAACTAATCAACAAAGAAAAAAAAAGACACTTGATTGATGAAATTATGAATGCAACCCCATATCAATAACATCCCGAAAACTTTTCATGCGAATAGTAAAGTGAAGAAAATACCACATTCAATTTGAGCCAAATCAACTTTTACATATCCTACTATATATTCCTAGTATTTTGTGCATTGATATCATGGCGTGAGAAAAGGACATCCTTCATAAATATGGAATCAAAACACTAAAGTAAGAAAAGAAAAGATGTTAATAAAGCCTATTTTTAATTAACATCGAAGTAAGTGCTTTTTTTACCTTCAAATTATTAAAGATACCAAAAAATAAAAAACCATGTCCCTAATGGATGTAGGACAAATATTATATGATAATTTTACCTCTTGAACTTCATCTCATGATCTTTTTGTTGGAAAAATTAATTATGGAGAATAAGAATTAGCTTGAGGCGTGTCAAGGACACTATTCTTAAGGATATTTCGTCCACACAGTGATATATAAAATTAGGCGTATCCCCCAGAATTCAACAAGGTCTTCCAGTTATTAAACTGGGAGCAAAACTAGCAGAAAATTCTAAAAAGAAAGAAACCCAACATATAGGAGGAAAGATGATTCAAAAAGTTGTATTAGAAAGTTGTGTTTTTAGCTCTTCAAAGACCACGTTTATATAGGTGTGCTCCAACGACTAAATAACGGCTAGTTTGACTCTATTAAATGTAAAATAATTTACTAAATAATAAGCAAATAAAAATATAATATTTCATAGAAGAAAAGTTTTTCCAAATCAAAATATTGGACATTCCCGTTTGATATACCATTAAGTTTTCCAACAATTCCCTACATATCTCAAAAGGGATAAAAATAAATAGTAAATAAAGAAAAAAAAGAGATAATTTGGTGGAATTCGGGTATAATGAAATTCATCTGGTGTCTTAAAGACTATGAACCAGATATAGATAAAATAAGATTTAACTTAAAGAATAATTGGTGAAGCTGATAACTTCTATGAACCAAAAATTCTTGTCGTAAGCTAGAGATCTTATTCATCATATTACACCCCCACAATTTTTGTTGTTATCGCGGTTTTGCGCTAATAGACCATGCGCGCACCTAGTTTTCAAGAGTGCTCGAGAAATATTTTGCCATAAACTTCATAGGAACGGCCCCACTCCACACTCATATAGATCCATCCATCAAGTGTATTCTGCGGTGCAACACACCACCTATAAAAGGTTTGGATTATTGGATTAAGAGTTTAATTACTCAGCCTCACATTATTTACAGTCTTGCCTATACACACACCATAGGAAGAGACATAATTTGATAGTGCATATTTGATCAACTAATCACTTATTATTACCCATATGAACCTACTTCATGGGATCTCCAATCACATAGGTTGGATTACCATAATTGTTGATACATCTCAAATTGGCAAAAGTCTCAACCTCTCGATGTTTCACTTATAAGTTGAAAGATCAGCCAAATCATCTTTTGACTACACATAATATATTTAAAAATTCTCGCGATTGCTTTATGACATTTATCTTAAGAAAATGTATCTACTCTTTCCATTGAAATATTTATTTTCTTACAATGGTTATTGCACAATCACAATTCACCGACACAATTGTTGTTGGCTTAATCCCTAGTGGAATATTTACCAAGAGGTTTCTTAATCAACCTCATTGTCAGACAATTTTAATATCATAACACCCCATCAAAATGTGATCACATAATCACTAGTGATCCTTTTATCATTTGAATCAAAGATTCAATATCATCGTTGCATTCTTCCAATATAATGAAAAATTCACATACAAAATACTAACTCATAGTATTTCTCAAGTAAGTCATAAAATCATCTCAAATGAAATAAAACTTGACTTCTGTACAAGGGCCTTTTGAAACATCTTTCAACACATAAGAATTTATTTATTTTTGTATCTTCCATAGTCAAATACTAAAGTAAAATTTTCTAAATATAGAAGAAACTTTAACTTCTAAAGAAATATCTCAAATCAATAGGAAACAGATCATAATTCAACGATTTCTTCATCACCCAAATGACTAAGATATCCGAAATGAAGTAACTTTTCAGAGCCAAAAATACAACATATTTTTTTTATCTACTAATATAATTTTTTTTTGCCACAACAAATCTCAATTTTGTAAGATGACATTACAATAAATTTTAATAAATACTTTTCTTTATTATTCTCCTTATGATCATGCTACATAACCGCGACAATACATTCTCGACCCTCACACTTTTAAAAATTTCAGGAGATAATTTTTTCACAAACTCATAAAAAGTTCTATTTCTATTAGTGAAAAATCGCTTCAACACATGTACACCAAATGCACATGACATCATAAAGCGAACCCAAATTCACACCAAATTTTATACCACTGTGCACACAAAAATATGACAAGAGAAAAATGTTACTGTCTTTAAAATATAGTAGAATCCTTTAAACATTGGTGAGAAACATATAAATTAAACGATAATACCTTGAAGTTCACCACTAGAATGCTCATTGACTTGATTAACATTTTGCAGTACACAAAAATACTTTGAATACAAAGTGATATTCTCCTTGAGGCCATTATGCAAACGTGAAGTACATGTCCAATTTTCAGAATTAGAACTACAACTTGTACATCATCAAATTTGATTCTCCATAATAAAAGAATACAGAAATATACTTAAGATTGTTGGAAAAATTAGTTATGGAGAATAAGAATTAGCTTGAGGCATGTCAAGGACACTGTCCTTAAGGATATTATAAAATTAGGCGTATTCCCCATAATTCAACAAGCTCTTCCAGTTATTAAACTGGAAACAGAACTAGCAGAAAATTTAATTAAGAAACAAACCCAGCTTATAGGAGGAAAAAATGATTCAGAAAGTTATATTAGAAAGTTATGTTTTTAGCTCTTCAAAGATCATGTTTATACAAGTATTTCTCCAACGGCTAGTTTGATTCTATTGAATGTAAAATAATTTACTAAATAATAAATAAATAGAAATATAATATTTCATAGAAGAAAAGTTTTTCCAAATCAAAATATTGGACATTCCCTTTTGAGACATCATTAATTTTTCCAACATTTTCCATCTCCATTATCAAGAACCGGGAAAAGATCAAAGTTAAAATAAAAAATATAGAAAACCAAAAGAAGAATTTTAGGTTTGGTGAGTGGGAGGAAGAAGAAGAGCGGAAGGCGTTATAAACGAGAGTATAAATAATGAAAAAATTTACATGAGAAAGAGTAGAGGATAGCAACAAACCGTAATGAATGAAATTTTAAAAGAGACGTATCAAAATTTTTTGGAGTGATATTCTTTTGTTAAGATGATACACCTTTGATCAGTTTCAAAATCGAAGGAATAGTAAAAGACGAGTTTGTTGATTTGTTTTAAGAGTGCATTATTTTTTCTTCATTTAAAAAAGCAAAGTTCTAAGAAAATAGATAGATAGAAATCCTAACATATTTGAGTGCCACATCAAATATATATTGATATATATATATATATATATATATATATATATATATATATATATATTAGTAATCTGTACTGCTGTAAAATAAATTAATAAATTTTCTGAAAATACAGAAACAATGAGAAACCTCACTAGCGCGTGCTTAGCGCGGCCATGCTAGTGGTATTTAGCCAGCAAACTAGTAAGAAACCTGAATAGCGCGTGCTGAGCGCGGGCGCGCTAGTCCAGGCGTCCTCAGCTTCTCTTCTAGAAAAAAATAATAATACAAAACCGAGCCCATTGAATACGCAGTGTATCCTTAAGGAAATTATTCCCCTCAAGTACCCGAGGTTTTGGAATATATTCTTCCAGGATAAAACGGTTTAACTCACCAGTGTATCGGTACCAAAAAACTCCGGTGATCGGCGAACCACTTGATGGTCGCAAAACACACTGGAATATTTTTGTGCAGAAGAAGAAGAAGAAGAAGATCAGAAAATTTAGTAAGTAAAGATTCTGGGATTCAAGGCATATTTATAGCCAATTTCGTACTGTTTCTGAAAAGGTTTTGCAACCTTTCTGAATTTCTGAAAAGGTTTTGCAGCCTTTCTGAATTCTGAAAAGGTTTTGCAACCTTTCAGAACAGTCATAGTTGTTGGAACAGGTGTGAAGATTGCGAAAAAATTAAAAACGGATTTAAAATAATCCGGGAAAGAAAAATGGACCGGACCTTTGTCTAAAAATATTAATCAATAAATCTTTGACCAAATCCGAAGCCGAAGCCGAAGCCGAGCGAGCGACGATGACGACGGCGCGAGGCTTGCCTTCTTCTCTACTCTTTAAGAGCTAGAAGAAGATCTTCTCTATATATACACATAGATTTTCTTTCCTTCTTCCAATGAGGGAGAAAGTGCACTAATTCAAATTTTCACTTCCTTCCATTTCTTTTCCCACCATTTTCCATTCACTCTCTTTAAGCTATACCAAGCTTAAAATTAAGTTACACTAAACTTAAAGACCAACAATCCCCCACATGAAAGGGGAATGGCTATAAAATAAAGGAATGCACGGATGTGTGTGTGTTTTACATGCAAGAATTAATTGCATCTGGATAAGTAGGTTTCCTTTTGAACTTTCCGTAGTGAACTTATATCGGATATACTCGGTCAATCGGTAGATTTGATATCTTTGAACCGTCGAGCTTTGTTGTATACCTAGACAACATAAGTCACACAATCAATCCTTAACCATCTATGGTTCTCACGGTTGTGTTCGTTTCAACCATGAACACCGCCTGATTTCATGAGTGCTTAGAGAATGGGCCTTTACTTTCATTTCTCTTGAAGCGGCTTACACTTCACACTCACATAGGTGATTTCTAAACGTGTAATCCTAAAGACAC
>ML343329.1:58333-94694 GCA_005239505.1 Nicotiana paniculata
TTTAGCTTCTTCTTCTTGGAGAGACGTTCTCCTTTTCAATATTTTAATTCTTCGTAATCCATTAATTCTTTTTATTCCTCTTGCAAAATTTTGTTTTTTCTTTCTATTCTATTTAATATATTGTACGGTAAAAGGTTATAGACTAAATTTTCATTTCTTCTTTGTTGGACTAAATCGAATTGTTTAATATTTCAAAGGTTTAGTTACAAAGAATACTTTTTTGAGAATTTGGTTTGCCGATGTGATTGGTGGCGAAACCAGAAATATTTTTTAAGGATATTCAGACTTAAAAGAAGTAAAAAAAAAATTCCGGCAAAAAGTGTTCAATATATATTTTATATATTTAAAATTAATATTTTACTTATATATATAATGTCACCCTTTGCAAAAGGTGGCTTCGCCCCATAATGTGATTGCTCACAATTTCACAAAGGAGATTGACTTTCATAAATAAAAGAAAAAGCCCTCACATTAGGATATTTTGTTATCAAAATTTAGAATGTACACGGTAAAGTGGAACTGATATTCTTCTTGTTTAGCTCTATTTACCGCCTATATTTTCACAAAAAGCATTTACTGATATTTCTTAAATGTGTTCTTCAATTAAGTTTAAATTTTCACATTTTTAAGTTTTACATATCATCATTACTTGTTATCTCGTAAGAAAATAATATTTTAATATTTGCATTAATAGCTAATCATATATTTTATTTTGTACAAGAAGATAATTAAGAAGACTCAAAATATTTAAATCTGAAATTAAAAGGGGAGAGGGTGTTGGAATACAAAAGAAAATATCTTTCTCAATTTAAGTCTAATCACTTGAAATGTGGGACCCCCAATCAGTTCATTTTTCAAATAAAAAAGCGTCTCACACAAGCATGAGTTGGCGTAAGGTGCATAATTTGGTAAATACCTAATTATCGTATCAAAATCGAAAATTTTGATATTTAGTATTTGATATTTTGGTAATTGATTTGAATTTAAAAAAAAATTGGTGTTAAATGTAGTATTTGGTATTTTAAAATAAAATATCGAAATATATATTATATTACACAATACATATATTATTAATTATAACATAAATATTAAAATCTAACATTACGTTCATTTATTCTCTAAATTAATCAATTAACTCTAAACAAGTAACAAGACATTTATATTTATCAAATTTATTCTTTTATGTACAGTTTTCTCTCTCTAGGTTAATATTTGCTAGTTTTGGATAAAACTTTTGCCAACAAATATTTTTAGTTTTGTACTTTTGAGTATTTTAATTTAGAATATTACAGTCTATGAGTCTATACACTAGTTAGTATTCAAACCGAATAAACTGAAATTACCAAACCGAATAAACTGAAACCGAAAGAAGAAAAATCGAACCATACCGAATATAATTAGATACGGTATTGGTATTGCATTTTAAGAAACCGAATACCAAAAATATCTAATCGAATATCTAAATACCGTACCGTACCAGCCGACGAACACCCCACTCCTAGTTGGCATATGAGACACAAAAAAAGTTCTCAGGACAGTTGATAACAGTGGAGAGTTTAAGAGGAAAGAGTTTCAAGGAAAAGAAGAAAGATGCAAAATGTGTTTGTTTTGCAATGACATAGAAAGCTTGAAATGATAGTGATGCACATACTGTACTGAAGATTTTCACTTACCAAAGCGTAATCGAGTGAGTGATGGCTGTCATCCTAAAGTAGAGTGGCTACTGAAAATGGAGTTCTAAATCAAAAACCGTAACAAGTTTGAAGCGTTATTTAGGTAGATAAGGTATTTTTTGGTACATTTAGAATGACTAGATAAACTTCTTAAAAATTTTCATTAGTTATATGGCTTAAATCTGACAAGAAAAGAAATTTTATTTTCTTAGATTAGCAAATCTTCTTCGCGTAAGTGACCTTTATTTGCCAGAAAATCTGCACATTGATTCTCTACAGATATGTTTAATGGTGATCTTGTTTGCTTCCGATAAAAATTTACAATCTTCAATAATAACCCTAAGAAGATGATACTGCATGTTCTCCTCTTTGATAAGTTTGACAGCAAGTAGTTCCGGGATAAAAATTTAATACCGCATTGTTCCTTGTTTGATTACTAATGCTGGGATAAGTTATCATATGATTAAAATTAGTACCAGGATAACTTATATGTAACGACCCGACCGGTCGTTTTGCTTTCTGAATTCCCGTTCCCCTAATTAAGACTCCTCGTATGTGTTTTTGTTGTTTTATGACTTGCGGAGATGATTGGCCTAGGTTGGGAAGGATTCGGGTTGAAATCGGAGCACTTAGTTCCTTAATAGTGGCCTAAGGTGACCAATTTGACTTAAGTCAACATTTTGAGTAAACGACTTCGGAACCGGGATTTGAAGGTTCTAATAAGTTTGGATCGGGTTCGGGTAACCCTGGAGCGTTTCGGCGCTCAATGTGGGAAGTTGGTTCATTGAAGGGTTCGTTCGGAATAGACTTTGGTGTTATCGAGGCCCCTTTAGGATTCCAAGCCTCTGAATAGTTACGTGTGGTGATTAATGACTTGCACGCAAAATTTGGCGTCATTACGAGTTGATTTGATAGTAATCGATCGCACATAAGTGTTTTTAGAATTTTTTGAGTTTCGTGTTGAATTCATGCGTTTTGGCGTCCGATTCATGATTCTAGATGTTATTTTGATGTTTCAATTGCGCGAACAAGTCCGTATTATGTTGTTGGACGCGTTAGTATAATTAGATGGGTCTGGGGGGAGGGGGAGGGGGGATCAGGTGCAAATCGGATTGGAATCGGACTTGGTTTTAGACATGTTGGGTTGCTGGTGGCTTCAGATCTGGTGCAATTGTACCTGCGTGGAAATGGCCACAGGTGCGATCTCTCAGAAGCGGCCCAGTAGTCGCAGAAGCGAACTTGAGGTTGGAGTTGGGTGATCGCAGGTGCGAACTGCGCGTTCGCAGATACGATCGAGGCTCCGCAGGTGCGGAAATGGGCTGGCTAGCTGGGATCGCAGAAGCGGAAGGAGTTCGAGAAGCGGACCCGTAGAAGCGCCTCCACGTCCGCAGAAGCGAGGAAGCTGGAGGCTGTGGGGGATCGCAAATGAGAACCTTTGACCGCACATGCAGTTCCGCAGATGCAATTAAGTGGCCGCAGGTGCAGAAATCGCTGGGCAATGAGGGTTTTTAATCCGAGACTTAGGCTATTTTCTTCACACTTTCATTTAGTCTTGGGTGATTTTGAGAGCACTTTTGAGGCAGATTCTCATCAACAACACAAGGTAAGTAAACTCTAGCCATTTTCAAGTTAAATACGCGGATTATAGGTAGATTAAATATGGAAAAATTGTGAAACTTATGGGATTTGTGAAGACCCTAGGGTTTAAGTAAAATTGGGATTTGATCTTGGATTTGGTGGTGGAAATTGGAATAATTTATATATTTGAGTTTGGGTGGTCATGGATAACAATTATATTCAAAATTTCTGAAATCCAGGCACTTGGGCCCGGGGGTGAATTTCATGAATTTTCCAAATTGAGATAGGTAGTTATTATAATAGTTAAATTATGAACTTACGAGCTTATATTTATTAGTTTATGCGACTTTTGATTAGTTTCGGAGTTCTCGGCGTCGTTTGAGGAGTTCGAGTAAGAGTCGGATTGAGGATTTGGAATCGAGGTAAGTCTCTTGCCTAACCTTGTAAGAAGGAACTTATCTTCTTAGTTGTGTCATTATTGTGCGCTACTTGTTGTGGGAAGTTACATACGTACGAGGTGATGAGAGTCCGTAGGTAGCTATATTTCACGATATGTCCGAGTAGACTTAGATTTATATCATGCCTTTAATTGTACTATTTATGCCTATCATGTGTTTTAATTTCCTTGATTAGGACCGAGACTGAGGATTTAAATTGGAGATATCGACATGGTTTCTTATTTTAAAAAAAATGAGAGATACGCGAGCGAGGTAAATTTCTCTACTCTTATGGGATCGGGTCGTTCACCTCGGCAATAATGGTAACACTACTCTTATGGGATCGAGTCGTTCGCCTCGGCATGATGGTAATACCACTCTTATGGGGTTTAGTTGTTCGCCTCGGCATGATGGTAACACTACTCTTATGGGATTGGTCCATTCGCCTCGGCATGATGGTAACACTACTCTTATGGAATCAGACCGTTCACCTTGGCAGGTTGATAACACTTTCCTATGGGATCGGGCCGTTTGCCTTGGCAGCTTCATTCTTTATCATCGAAACAATTTTTGTTTGGTTGTAATTGAGTTATCACTTTCATGGTCGGTTATGAGATGTTAGTGATTTGATATAAACTCATAAGTGGATTTACCGTAGTTACTCTTATTTGTTTCGTTGTTACTTGTTGTACACTCACCATGTCTACTTTATGTATTTATATTACTGTTTGACCTCTAGTAATTTCAAGTCGACTCCTCGTCACTACTTCTTCGAGGTTAGATTAGATACTTACTGGGTACGCGTATTTTCGTACTCACGTTACACGTGCAGGTACTCAGACATGTACTACCAGTGGTCACGCGGGCGCGTAGACGATCATCTACAGAGACTTAGTGGTGAGTTGCCTGCCTTGCTACGATCTGCAACACCGGAGTCTACCTCTACCTCTACCTTATTTACTATTTCTATCTATCACTTTCAGACAGTAGTTGTAGTAGTTTTGTATATTTTCTAGATTGTTCACGTACTTGTGACACCAGATTTTAGGAGATTTTTAGCATTTATGTACTGCTGTATTTATCATTTTTATCACTACAGTGGATGTACTTTTTATGCTGGTATTTTGTTAAGAAAAGAGCATGTACGGTTTTACAAGATTTTACTCACTTTGTTTTATTGAAGGGAACCTTTTGATTTAAATGTTAAAAAGGGAATAAATAAATAGCAGTTTCACTTGCGGGCTTGCCTAACGGCGGCGTTAGGCGCCATTACTACCTATTGTGGATTTTGGGTCGTGACAGCTAGTACTAGACCTTTAGGTTCACACAGGTTTCACGGGTCATGAGCAGACCTAATAGGGTCTTGCGGATCGTTGCGGAGACGTCCGTACTTATCTTCGAGAGGATATAGGATGTAGGAAACTTCTCTTTCTTCATCTCCTATCGTGCAATTGATATTGTGCTAAGCATCTTTCTATTGATCTCTCACAAATGGTGAGAACGCCCGTGGCAGATGTACCAGGCAGTAAAGGGGATGCTACCCCGTTGCTAGAGGCTAAGACAGAGGTCGGGGGAGGGCTCCATCTCCATTCAGATGACAAGGGTGCTCTAGGGTTGCTCCCGTTGTACCACTAGTGGATCCAGTGTAGGATCTTGTTTTTGAGGATCAGGATGAAGCGCTTGCAGCTGTGCCAGCTCCAACAGATTTCATGACCGCGGCGGGATTGTAGGGGGTCGTGGGCCGTATGCTGCAGTTCATGGACTCTATGACGCAGGCTGGTTTATTAATAGGGGACCCTGCCACATCTCAGGTCGAAAAGGGAGCACAAACCCCTACAGCTTAGGCTCCACGGAATGCCACTGTTGTTTATCGTACCCCAGGTGCACTACCTGCGGGTAGAGCCCAGCCTGTTGCAGCGGCTGTGCCATAGGCTGTACCAGTCGCGACCTTTGATCACTAGAAAAGGCTGGACAGATGGACTAGACTTCTCCCCCTAACTTTGCGGGTGAGTGGTCAGAGGACCCCCATGATTTCATTGACCGGTGCAAGGATAGGCTCCGAAATATGGGGATATTTGAGTCCAACGGGGTAGACTTACCACCTTTCAACTTGAGGGCAAGGCCCACAAATGGTGGTAGGCTTACCTTTTTAGCAGGCCAGCAGGTTCACCTCCCTTGACTTGGGATCAGTTTACACATTTGTTCTTGGAGAAGTACATACCACCTTCTGAGAGAGAGGAGCTTCAAAGTCAGTTTGGCGACCCGTCAGGGTCACATATTTGTCACAGACTATGTGGCGAGATTCACTGATTTGTCTCGCCATGCAACTATTATACTCCCCGCAGACGCAGAGAGGGTGCATAGATTCATTACAGGTCTGCACCCTGAGATTCAGGTTCCTATGTCCCGTGAGGCAGAGATGGGGACTTCCTTTCATCAGGTTGTAGATATAGCAGGAGGATCAAGCGTATTCGCAACTGCCGTGGAGAGTTTGCACCGAAGGACAAGTGGCCCTGCCAGTTTGTAAGATTTAGTGGCGCCCCACTTGGGGGCAGAGGTCAGTTCATGACGGGTCAGCCAAGCAGGCCCATGCAGTCAACACCTCCGCCTGCTCAGAGTGCTCGAGAATGACCCTACTTCAGTGCCATTTTAGAGAGTACTTACCGTCCGCCAGCTATTGAGGGTTCTTCAGTGGGTATCCAGGATATCAGGATCAGACTTCAGGTCAGCAATCCACTGCTCCGAGGGGTTGTTCCGAGTGCGCTGATCTTGTTCAAGTGAAGAGGCTTTGTCCCAGACTTTGGGCAAGGCCGAGCAACAGGACCATTGGCCCATGATTATCGCACCAACTACCACATTGCCCGCACTCCCGGCCAGAGGCGGAGGGAAGGTGTCTAAGGGTCTTCCTAGAGGTGGAGGTCAGTTAGGTGGCGCTCCGACTAGATTCTATGCTATCCCTGCCACGCCAGATCACATGTACCATTTTTGTCTGATGTAGGGATGCTTCAGTATTATTTTATCTAGGGTTTACTTACTCTTATGTTTCTTCCCTATTTTCTCCTTATCTGGATATGTCCCGTGAGTCCTTAAGCGTTCTTGTATATACGTTCACGCTAGTGGGTAATTATGTTATTGTGGATCAGGTCTACTGGTCCTGTGTGGTGACTTTCTGTAGATATGAGACCCGAGCAGATCTTATATTGCTCGATATGGTTGATTTTGAGGTTATCTTGGGCATGGAACGGCTGTCCCCGTACCATTCCATTCTGGATTGCTATACCAAGACTATTACCTTGGCGATGCCTGAGTTGCCTAGATTAGAGTGGAGGAGTTTGTATGTCGGTACTTCTAGCCGGGCCATTTCTTTCTTGAAGGCTCGACATATGATCGAGAAGGGTTGTTTGTCAGACTTACCCTTTGTTCGGGATACTACTGGAGAGACTCTCGCCTTAGATTTAGTGTCAGTGGTATGAGAGTTTCTCGATATTTCCTGCTGGTCTACCTGGTATGCTGCCGAATTGTGATATCGATTTCGGCATTGATTTAGTGCTAGGCACACAGCCTATTGCTACATCGCCTTATAGTATGTCTTCCAAGGAGCTGAGGGATTTAAAGGAGCAGCTTCAAGAGTTTCTTGAGAAGGGGTTCATTAGACCCAGTGTGTCACCTTGGGCGTACCTGTGTTGTTTGTGAAGAAGAAAGATGAGAGTATGCGGATGTGCATTGATTACCACCAATTGAACAAAGTCACCATCAAGAATAAGTACCCGTTGTCGCGCATTGATGATTTGTTTGACCAGTTGCAGGGTGCCAGGGTGTTCTCTAAGATCGAATTGAGATATGGGTATCATCAGGTGAAGATTTATGCTTCAGATATTCTGAAGACGACTTTCCGAACTAGATATGGCCACTATAAGTTTTTGGTGATGTCCTTCGGCTTGACTAACGCCCCGACGACGTTTATGGATTTGATGAACCGAGTGTTCAGGCTGTATCTCGATTCATTTTTCATTGTCTTCAATGATCACATATTTATCTACTCGCGTAGTATGGAAGAGCACGAGCAACAGTTGAGATTAGTATTTCAGACCTTGCGGGAACAGAAGCTTTATGCTAGGTTCTCCAAGTGTGAGTTCGGGTTAGATTCAGTGGCTTTTTTGGGGGATATTGTATCAGGTGGGGGCATTAAGGTGGATCCCAGGAAGATTGAGGCATTCCAAGGTTGAGTCTGGAACCTAATTATTGGGTTTCTCGACAAAAGTGACGTTAATGTATGAAAAAAAGTTACATTTCTATATATAACGTGGTAATATACCGCGATATACATTAACGGAGTTTTGTCTGTTACTATATAGCGAGGTAATATACCGCGCTATACATATAGCGCCCAGATTTTCTGCGTTATGCACCGATTTGATTGGCAGGTATAGCGCATGAAAAAAAACCGCTATACCTTTTTTTAAACTCTTCTTCTTCCCCACAATCAGAACACTTCTCAAACTCCTCCCCCATTTTTTTATTTCTCCCAACCACGGTCCCCCCCTTTCTTCTTCAAAAGAAAATCTTGTGGGCCCCACCCGTCACACAAAATGCCAAGAACATAGGTCCCACATCGTAGCAAAGCATCGTGTTATTGTGGTTTCATTGTTTCATACTCAAATATTCAACTAATTTATTTTCCAAAAATCATAAATCGAGGTATTTCGATTTAATTTATGTCGAAACATGTATAATAATGCATATTAGTTGACTTGAATTTGTTTCCATGTCGTTTTGTGTTTTATTTGGGAAACTAGTATGTTATATTTATCCGGACTTAGATATTAATGTTCTAAAAAAATGTAAAATTGAGAAATAAATTTTTCTGTTAATAAAAATGTTAATTAATATCTTTTACTGTTTTATATGTATTTTTGTGAATATTATGTGATTAAAATGTATTTGTTGTTTATATTTAGTTTAGATTATTTGTTAGCGTAGTAAAATGTAGAACCTTTTAGCGTAGTAAAATGTAGAGCTTTTTAGCATAGTAAAGTGTAGAGTATTTTAGCGTAGAATCCATGTAGTTTAAGTATCTCTTATACTGGTAGACGAAATACAAATTTTGTACAATTAAATAGTTAAAAATTAATAATTTAAATTATAAAACAAACACACAAAATTATAAAAATATTAAATTTGACACACATAATTATTCAGGATAGTTTGATGCTACTGGGCCTTAAATATCGCGCCTGGAACCCATAGGTATACATTCTGTCCAATCAAATAATTAAAAATCAATAATTTAATTTATAAAACAAAGACACGAAATTATAAAAATATTGAATTTTACACACATAATTATTAATGATAGTTTGGTGATACTGGGACTCAAATATCGAGCCTAGAACCCATAGGTATATACTCTGTCCAATCAAATAATTAAAAATTAATAATTTAATTTATAAAACAAACACACAAAATTATAAAAATATTAAAATTGACACACATAATTATTCATGATAGTTTGGTGTTACTGAGCCTCAAATATCGAGCCTAGAACCCATAGGTATATATACTCTTTCCTATTAAATTATTAAAAATTAATAATTTAATTTATAAAACAAACACACAAAATTATAAAAAATATTGAAATTGACACACATAATTATTCATGATAGTTTGATGCTACTGGGCCTCAAATATTAAGCCTGGAACCCATAGGTATATATACTCTGTCCAATTAAATTATTAATAATTAATAATTTAATTTATAAAACAAACACACGAAATTATAAAAATATTGAAATTGACACACATAATTATTCATGATAGTTTGGTGCTACTGAGCCTCAAATATCAAGCCTGGAACCCATAGGCATATATACTTTGTCCAATTAAATTATTATTTTTTAATAATTTAATTTATAAAACAAACACACGAAATTATAAAAATATTGAAATCAGGATAACTTGGTGCTACTGGGCCACAAATATCGAGCTTGGAACCCAATAGATATATATACCCTGTCCAATTATATATTGTGTAACTCAAAAAATTAATTATTTAATTTACAGATTAAACATACAATTAATGTTTTTTAATTTACAATTGACGACATGGACGTGCCGCCTATACATCCCGACCCTTACTCCGCTGAGCTATTATTGCTACAGGGAGATCATAGGTCCGCCCACATATAGGATAGAGAGTTATTGTCCCATACTCTCTGTGCTAGGAGAGTGGACGACCTGTGGGATTTTTTGAGGGACAGAGATCTCCATCATCGTGTAGTCCAGCGCCTGCAGGATACGGGATTCTATAGGATTTTTCACATGGGGCGGCTGTAGCTCGACTGGGCTTTGATCACGGTGTTGATTGAGCTGTGGCGACCGGAGACACACACTTTCCACCTGCCCATTAGCGAGGCCACCATCACGCTGCAAGACGTGGAGGTTTTATATGGCCTGCCCGTTGATGGCATGGCCGTTGCACTACCTTTTGCTATGAGATATATGACGCGTGAGCAGTATTTGGACATGCTGCAGAAACTCACAGGTTTCAGGCCACAGGATGAGGTTGCATCGTCGGGGGCCAATCAGATGATTTTGACCGCTGTTAGACAGCACTTGGAGATACTCCACCCCGACATCACCGACGATACATACAAGCTACATATTACCTGGTATACGAGGTTGATGTTGCTTCTTCTATTTGGGGGG
Organism: Nicotiana paniculata; assembly: GCA_005239505.1. Taxonomy (NCBI): domain Eukaryota; kingdom Viridiplantae; phylum Streptophyta; class Magnoliopsida; order Solanales; family Solanaceae; genus Nicotiana; species Nicotiana paniculata. The sequence goes on from ML343329.1 coordinate 68,727, forward strand.
ATCTTGTTCCTGAACACTTCGGGGAACCTAGTCAGCCTGCGATTTCTTCATCATATTCAGCTGCTAGATGAGTTACCCTTTTACAGTTGGGTGCTGCTGTTCTCGCCTACATGTACAGGCAGATGTGCCGGGTGAGAATGGGCACCCAAAGTGACGTTTGTGGTTTTCTTCCGCTTCTACATGTGACAACATATTCGAATAATCTGTTCATTAGTTCCAATTCTACCTAGTTAAATTTATCTTAAGCCTTACGTCAACTTTGTATGTTAGCTTTGGGCCTGGGAACGGTTCCTGCAGTTTCAACCACCTCTACTACCATTACCTCCTAATGTACCACCTCTGTTTCTCCCTCTAGCTAGGAGGTGGGTTCTCCGCCGTAGAATTGCACGAGAGTATGATGCTCATCATAATCTCCCCCTCTGCAGGGATGTGTTGGATCTGCTGGAGGGCGCACAGGTAAATATGTACCTAAACTTACCTGGTATAGATTAACTTAGTGTTGCGCATACTCACATTTTGTGTTCTTATTTGATAGTTCATCTGGACGCCATACAACGACGATTTGATAGGTGGCCTGCTAGATTATTGCTCGGCCGACCGACTGATTTGGAGCACTTCTGCCCTGCTAATATGCCTCGATATTGTGGAGCATCATGCCACGGAGCGGGTACTTCGCCAGTTTGTCCGTCCGTAGTATATACCGAGGGGCCTACATGGGAGCCTACACATTATCAGAGGGATGATCGTTCCAGAGCGGACGACGCATTTATAGCATGGGTAGCGGTGCATGTCCATACTTGGGACCAACGAGATCACATGATTCTGCCCCTACCTACACAGATCCAGGCGGAGACTATTCAAATGTATATGTCCTGGTACCGCCACGTTACCTAACTTTTTATCGAGAATCCCATTCATCAGGCTGGCAGTCAGTACCTTCCATACGCCGGGCGGCACGAGGCCCTGGTATGTTTTCTGTTATTATTAATTATATATTTATAACTTAGTGCAATATATGTAGTTTATATTTTATACGTTGTGCAGGCTATTGGACTACATATAGTATATCAGATGGGACTGCAGAAGCAGGAGTATGTCGACGATCGTGCGGCCGCCTTGCAAGATTACGGCCGACGATTTGTAGAAGTGGCTGCCCAGACACTACAGCGAGTCCGAGAGGATCAGTGCTTGGGACACGAGCCTGATTATGTGGATCCAGGGTAGTACGAGCGAGGCAGGGGTGTCGCACGAGGTGGTGCTGCCCGATGAGGTGGGGGTGCCGGACGAGGTGATGGCCAGCAAGGAGGCATTGAGGCCCCTGCTAATGATGTTGCTGCTGATTTGCTGGGTGGCCTACATGAGACGGACATGCCGTCATACAGCCTTGGGATGCATCTCACTCCAGGGATTTCGCAGGTGACCCCGTCAGGTCCATTATTGATCACGGGCTTGGACCTTGCTGGAGTGGGTTGAGGTACATACTACCCAGACCCATCTACCGCTGTTGAGGATCGGCCGATCCGAGATTTTCATAGTGGGCGCCGGCTGGGTTATGGCTCATCATCACAGGCACAGGTATGGTTTTCTTAGTATTGAATTTAAATTTGTTTTTATTCTTCTCATTTATTTTCCATAACTTTATTAATTTCCTTTTAAGGGTTCGTGCGATGCTGACATGGCTGCGACATATGATTACATTCAGGAGCCCGACGAGATCATGGTAAGATAATTTAAATTGTTGCGACTTATTATATACTTTCCTATACTGAGCTTTCTATTCTTATGTTGGTTTCTACTGGATCGACGACTCCTTCTACCGATCCTGCCAGCACCACCGATGATCATCCTGCGGTGCATCCGGCTATAAGGAGGAGACTTGATGATGACGATCCCGATAGCGTACCCGGAGGGGGGGGGGGGGATGGGATGCGCCTCAGGCCATCGGCTGCGTTGAGGCACAACGGATGTGGGACACATTGATTTTCTTTCCTTTTTTTGTATTTGATGTAAATAATATTTGATGTAAATAATAACAACAATTTTTATATAATATGTGCATTACTTTTTTATTTCATCGTTCATTGTTTAGTTTCATACTACAACACAAACACAAACATTAAAACTTAACTTCCAGTACAACTAATGAAAATAAAGTTCAGTACAACTAACGAAATTAAAGTTCAATACAACTAATAAAAATAAATGATAGTTGAAAACATAAAAATAAAGTAGTACACTAAACACATACATGTCAATGTTTAGTCCCTGCCGCCCATCATTCTCTGCTCCAACCACTTAATTTGTTTTCCAGCCTATTTTTTTCTTCTTCCACCTCTTTCAGTTTCGCCTTCACCTCTGCAAGTTCCCGTTTATGTTGTTTTTCACGTTCCCACTGTTTTAAACACAAAATTATTAAGATACTACAATGATTCTTTGTAGCATTCCTGATAACAGGGTTCATCAACCCATACCTAAAAATTGCAAATAGGTTCTTTGGGAGCCTTATAAAACTTGTTCATACAGTGCCAGTAGCGGCGTCCAACTTCACCATTATCCCAACAACTACCGATCATGCACTTTTTGCCGCACCCGCACCTTGGTACATAAGGACGTTCAACCCTTTGTGACAACATTAAAAAAACCTTGATTTTCTTGAAAGATTTGCTATTAGTTATTGTTGAGCGCATAAAATAACTAGAATAAGCTCGTTATTTATAGGCAAGACAACACACATAACGTAGTATTTAACCGCGCTATATATACACATAACGTAGTATATAACCGCGCGATGCTTTGCGTGTTTCTGTCGGGTACGAAACAACTTTTTGTCTGTTGGGCAGCTTTTTCAGTTCGATAAGACAACACATATAACGTAGTATTTGACCGCGCTATACTTTGCGTGTTATAGTTGTTGTGCTTTTTTCTCTTGAAATGTTGTGTTATGAAATTTAAATATTGTTAATTATCATTTAAAAACTGAAATGGAGGTTGTTCAAATCATAATTAACAAACATAATTTTATTTTATAAATCTTGCAACATAAACAAAACAACTAATTATTACAACATAAACTCATTGATAGTTAGCACACTAGAAGAACACCCACCACGAGTTTGATTACTATTGCCACCCAAACCAGCCGAAGGACATTTTCGACGGTCGTGTCCTGTTTGCGAGCATATACCACATTTGCGCGCATAAATTGTGTCACTAACATCCATTTAGTTCGTATACGCGTTCTCTTATGCACCTATATTCGACGCAAATAGGACTTGTTACACACCATTTTAAATGGTTCCGACGGCCTATAATGCTCAGCACCCACTGGCTGCAACTGCCCACTATAGGTGTTTAGGTACTTGGCAACACTATATTGTTGATAAACATAGTTGGTTATACCTAGACTAACTTTTTGAAAGCACTTGATGGCATGTGAGCAAGGCATCTGGTAGATGGACCATTTCCCACAAGAGAATAACCTTGTAGATTCATTTACAGTATGTACATTATTCCCCCAATTTTGATGGATAGAGGTATGAACTTCAAAAACATTTCTTTTGTTATCATACTGCAAAAATGAATGCCAATGTGCTCGCCGCCTGTATTTCTCAAATCTCTTCATCGGCACTGGCATAAATTCAACACCTCTTTCCATCAATGACGTTGCAGCTGCAGACTTTTCAATAAACCTCTCCGCCATCTGCTTGAAGGACATCCGCACCATGGCTGTGACAGGCAATCCTCTTGCCGACTTCAATAACCCGTTAAAAGACTCTGACACGTTTATAGTCAGAATTTCCCATCGTCTGCCACCATCCGCATGCAAAGTCCACTTTTTTCAGGGTGATGTCGCAGTAACCAACGATAGGTTGCCTCGTCTTCTTGCCTGATAGATTCCATGTGCCTCCGGAATTTATGTTGTTAGTGGTCTATTACTTCCATCCACATCAAATCATGCAGATCCTTGTTGGGATATGCCTTCTGAAAATTGGCCTTAAAGTGCCCCACACAATAACGGTGGTAGGCATAAGGTTCTTTCCATGCAAGCAAGTTCTCCACAGAACTTAAGATACCACCGTGCCGATAAGATATTAGACAAATACTGGAATACTGTTTGAAAACGTGCTCTTTCAAGTGGTTCAAAAACAGCGTCCATGTCTCTTGGCTTTCATTGGCACAAACAGCAAAATCTAGAGGAAATATATGTCCATTAGCATCTACTGCCACGGTTATCAACAACTTGATATCGTAATTTCCATATACATGAGTGCCGTCTATGGATATTACGGGCCGACAATGCGAAAAACCATCAATTGCTGGTTTAAACGCCCAGAACACATAATTGAATATATATTCTGGTTTTCCCGGACTCCGCTCAATTTTCCGTTCAACAACCATCCCGGGGTTAAAGTGCTGCAGTGCGGCCATGTACCTGGGTAGAGCTGCAAATGACTTATCCCAGTTACCATAGACAATTTCAAAAGCCCGTTTGCGTCCGAGATATGCCTTTCTTTTGGTAATGGTATGGCTATATTCCTGGTGGACTGATGTAATGCACTCTTTGATTTTATACCTAATGGACGCTTCGAGATGTGGAATAAGGATAAGAGAAATCAAGTCAATATCCAAGTTGAATTGATTCCCGTTGAATGTGTCCATTTCACATGTGTGGGTGGGAATCTATTTACCCACTTTCCACATACATGTATTCTTCTTGCTCGCACGCAACATCCAATGACATGGCCAAAACCACTTGCGAAAAGCAGCCTTGTATACAATGGGACTCGACTCCCATACCATCATCTCATGACACTCTTTTACGTTGTGCATTTTACAAGCCCTGCTTACGCGCGCTTTATCAGGAAAAAACATGCCCTTTGCTAGCACTGTTGGTCTAGAGTAATCCCACATTGCTGTCCGAAATCCCTTGTGAGAGCTTCCACATCTGGAATGCTTGGCAAGTTATCAAGGTAAGGAATCTCCCTTGAATGAAACGACACTTGGGACTCGTACACTCTTCGTCTAGAGGGGGGGGGAGGGGTGGAGCATACTCTCTCATCAATCAGGTCCTTCATTCTCATCCTCCTCATTACCATCCTCATGAGGGAAGGGTGTCTCGTCTCCGGATTCCTCGGCATTTTTGTCGTAATCACTATTCTCTTCCTCACTTTGTGCATCTGCCAGATCCCGATTTAATACGTCGTCTTTGGGAAATTGAGTGAGGATATGTGGTTCAACTTGCTCATTTTCACTGTACAACCAACAAAATAATAAGCTACTGAAATTAATAAATACTTTCCATATAGCTATATCACTTCACTTACAAGTCGTAATATGATAAAATTCCATGATGGACATTTTCATGTTGGTGATGACTCCCGGATGGGCCACCATGATCCAATACACCAAAACTAGGAATATTCCAACTATGCGTGGGTTCATAACTTGTAAAATTTATGTCTAACCGGTATCCTCTGTGGAAGATATGAGCGTTAATACAAATTCAATACAACAAAAATGTACATCATAACACAAAAGAGAATTGAAGTTTACCACTCATCTTGTGAATTATGTAAAGCAAGAAAGAAATTATTTCCTCGCTGCTCATTCGCCGGTGGTGATAAGTTTAAATCAAGGCAAACTCTTTCATCCGGAACCTGTCCGACAAAAACTGCTCCAGAATAACCACCCGATGACTGGGGGTTATCCCTACTACGGGAAACCTCATTGTTGGGAACGTCTTCGACCTTGATGTGCTAAATTCCTCCGGAGTCCTCAGAAAATCCTTCAAAGTTTCATCATCGTCGATGTTAAACTCCGAGTAAAAAGCAACCCCTTGTGAAGTGGCGGAATACAGATATCTTCCGGTTACTTTAAGTTTCACCAAACATTTCCGCACACTCATTTTTTTGCATGACAACGATACCAATTTATCGTACTCCATTGTAAGTGGCAATTTAACATGACACTGTGAAGATAAACTGTACCTCACAGAGTTATTCTCCATCACAATCTCACCCCCAATATAATGAAACTTTTATTCCACGCTCTTCAGACATTATGAAAAAATGCTTGAGAATTTAACAAGAAGAAATAATTGCACGAAAGTTAGAATATTTTTTGAATGGATTTTCCTAAAATCCTAACCCCTTTATATAAGGAAATGGTTAGCCCGGGGTGCTGAAATTTTTGATGTATAGCGCTCTTTTAATGTGAGCTATATTAGTGGGCCCAGAAACAAGTATAATGCGTTTATTTCATGCGCTATATAGGTATAGCGCTGTATTTTCATGCGCTATACCTGCCAGTCAAATCGGTGCATAACGCAGAAAATCTGGGCGCTATATATGTATAATGCAGTAATATATCGCGCTATACATTAACGGATAAAACTCCGTTAATGTATAGCACAGTATATTACCGCGTTATATATAGAAATTTAACTTATTTTTTTTCCACACATTAACGTCACTTTTGTCCAGAAACCCAATAAATTGGTTAACGACCGAGATCGGGAGTTTCTTGGGGTTAGCAGGTTATCATCGTCAGTTTGTGGAGGAATTCTCGTCTATTTCAGCGTCCTTGACTAGACTGACCTAGAAGGGTGCTCTGTTCATATGGTACGATGATTGCGAGGCGAGCTAACTACAGTGCCAGTGTTTGAGTTACCTTCTGGTTCAAGAATGTACACCATGTATTGCGACGCTTCGCGCGTTGTCTTGGGTTGTGTATTGACGCAGGAGGGGAGAGTTATTGAATATGCTTCATGTCAGCTGAAGCCCCACGTGAAGAATTACCCCGTGCATGATTTGGAGTTGGCCGTGATATTTTATGTTATCAAAGACTGGAGGCATTATCTTTATGGGGTGTCCTGTGAGGTTTACACCGATCATTGCAGCTTGCAGCATTTGTTTAAGTAGAGGACCTTAATTTGAGGCAGCACAAGTGGATCGAGTTACTGAAGGACTATGATATTACCATCCTTTACCATCCGAGCAAGGGGAATGTGGTTGCGGATGCCTTGAGAAGAAAGGCCAATAGTATGGGTAGTTTGGCATTCATTTCGGCAGATGAGATACCATTGGCTTTGGACATTCAGTCCTTAGCTAACAAAATTGTGAGGTTGAATATTTCAGAGCCCAGTTAAGTTCTTGCATGTGTTCTGGCTTAGTCTTCATTACTGGAGGGGATCAAGGCTCGTCAGTATGATGATCTGCACTTGTTGGTGCTCATAGAGACAGTACTACAAAGTGGTGCCAAGGAGGTTACTATCGGCGAGGATGACGTGATGTGACTCCAGGGTCACCTATGTGTTCCTAAGTTGATGGCTTGAGGGAGAAAATTCTAGAGGAGGCACAAGTTCTCGGTATTCTATTCATACATGTGCTACGAAGATGTATCTCCATCTGAGGTAGCATTATTGGTGGCGGCAGATGAAGAAGGACATAGTTAAGTATGTGGCGAGATGTCTAAATTTCCAGTAGGTCAAGTATGAGCACCAAAGTCTAGGTGGCCTACTTCGACAGATGGTTAATGGAATTGAGAGCGCACCACTATGGACTTCATTATTGGGTTGTCGCGAACATTGAGGAAGTTCGAAGCCGTTTGGGTCATTGTCGATAGGTTGACCAAGTCGGCACATTTTATTTCAGTGGTGACTACTTACTCTTCATAGAGGTTGGCCCAGATTTACATTCACGAGATTGTTCGGTTGCATGGTGTGCTTGTTTCTATCATATCACATAGAGGTCCTCAGTTCACTTCACATTTCTAGAGAGCAGTACAACGCGAGTTAGGTACCCGAGTAGAGCTCAACACAACCTTTCATCCACAGACCGACGGGCAGTCATAGCAGATAGTTTAGATTCTAGAGGATATGCTTAGAGTATGTGTCATTGACTTGGGAGGGCAGTGGGATAGATTCTTTCCCTTGGCCGAGTTTGCTTACAATAACAGTTATCAGTCCAGCATCGAGATGGCTCCATTTGAGGCCTTATATGGTTGGCGATGTTGTTCGCCCATTGTATGATTTGAGCCCGCTGAGGCTAAGTTATATGGAACTGATTTAGTGAAGGATGCCTTGGAGAAGGTAAATTTGATTCAGGAGCGGCTTCGCACGACACAGTCCAGACAGAAGAGTTGCGTGGATCAGAAGATGCGTGACTTATCATTTATGGTGAGTGTTGATACCCAATTTTGTCTTCATATTTTTAAATAAGCATAAATACTTTCAAAATATCATTTTGAATCATTATTAAATTTACAAGATTTATGCAAGCATTTTCCCATATTTTTTCATAATTTTAAAACTTCAAAATCAATTTTTTCTTGCATTTAAATCATTCAATACACATAAATTATCCTTTAAATTATTTTGTAATGACTCAATCATCTAATTTATTATTCTACATCCATATATATGCTTCATAATATTTTAATTTATTTTATATAATTATATTGCATATTTTTAGGCTATTTACATAATTTTGCAATAATAGCCTATACGTATGCATAATTACTTTTTTTTTTTACATTATTTGGGCTAAAAATCATATTTTGTATATTTTTATTTATTGAGTTAATATTTTAATCATTTTATTGCACAAGTAGTATTTTATTATCTATTAGTAATTATTTTTATAATTATTTTTAATAATTGTTGTGTATTTAATTATTGGCCCAATATAGGGCTAATTTTAGGACCAAAATGGCCCAACACCTTAGCGCCGAACCCCCAGCCCAAAGCCAAATGACCCTTTACAAAAACCCGGTCGGTACCGATTTAATCAACTCACCCCCGTCCATTTTAAAATCCCAGCCGTTGATCTTTCAAGATCAACGACCCTCATTTATTCCCTCCCTTTTAATTAGGCACCCCAACCCTAATCCCGTTATTCCCTCTAACTTGCCGCCCTAAAACTCCCTCTTCTCCTCTTCATTGAAACCTAGACGCTTCCCATTATCCTTCTTCTAATGGGATTCAACTACTATTTTTTGTCATATTCGAATCCTTCTGGTATTGGTCGTTCGTGTGTGGTGTTACCTAAGTGCTTGCCTAAACATGGCAAACAATAATTTTGAAATTGAACAAAAAGGGGTTCAAATCTTTGATTTTGAGCATTGTTTTATCTATATACGTTCAACACCATATTATGTGAGTCCGATTTCGTTTGGATTTCTATGATTTACACTTCCCCTAAAAAACTAGGGTTTACCGAATTTCCCTCCTAAATTGATTTCGAACTGATTTTGCATGTTTTTTTTCCTTATTTGTTGTTTGATTTATTTTATTTCCTTATGTGTTCGTTCAATGTTAACTGCTATATAAACCCCCAATTTTTCCTTCTTGGGACAGACTTTAATCGACATATTTATTCACTAAATTGGAGTTTTTGCTATTCTCTTGTTCTGTATTCTGTTGTGACCGGCTGAAAACCAAGGCACTAAGACCTTGTTATTCAACCTTTTCTTGGTGCGAGTGTTGCCCGGAGTTCATCGAAGCTCTTGAGAACTTTGACGCGTTGAGATTCTCGATATTTGTGAAAGTTTATTCTTTACTGTTCTTCGTTTAAATGGTGAATTACTGGACCTTTGTAATTTCATTCCTATGTATCTGCAATTTGCATATGTCTTCACTTCTGAAGTTCGCTAGTTTAATTAGTTTTCTGGGTTGTTTTGTGTGCAATTCTATTTGTTTTACTTCAATTTTAGGTCTCCTTAACTTTTAACTTCATAATGTTGATAGTTCGAAGCGTGCCTAAATCTCTTTGAGTAAATTAGATTTTTTTTTCAAGTCTATCTAGCAATGTGTTACGAATTACTACTGTTTGGGACCTTTGTACTTTTTAGCATCTCTTTGGTGTTTAATTTTTCTTTAGGCTATCAATCCTGTTATTGAAACATGCTTTACCTGCATAATTTGTATCCCCTTTAGTCGACTAGTCAATTCTGTTCAAAACATGAATGTTTACATCTATTATATGGCACAAGTCTATTCTGAATTTCTGTGGTTATATCTTGCCTATATAGCATGTTTTAATCCTGTGTCAAGACCTTTTTTTATCAACCTTGATTAGTTCTCTTTCAATATGCCCTTTATGCATGTTTTTGACTCCCTTGATTCACCAGTAGTTGTAACAATCTGCTTCTTTCATCCTGTCTAAATGCTGTTCTGTTACCAATTAATATGATTATCTTGTAACATTAGGACTTATACTTAGCATAATTTGAACCTTTTCTTTTGTATTATGAATTAGTGTATGATACTTTTCACCAATCCTGCAGACCTGTTCTTCTCTTAACTCTGCTAATGTATGACTGCTTATGCACTAAGTGCTAAACCTGTTTTTTCTAAATCTTTGCTAAGTTTGTCCTAGACTCTATGACCTATTCAATTATCTTCTCTATATGCTCAATGTGACTATGTTTGTATCCCTTAGTTTTGTCTCTTAACCTTGGTTTACTATCCTTCACTTGTCACCTGCACTCTCTTGAGTTCTCATTCTTAGCCCGCTGAAAGCCAAGGCTTCCTAGGCTTTATCATTGACCTCCCAAGTGTGAGCACTGCTCGGGATCCATTTGAGGCCCTTGTGAACTCTAACACACTAGGACTTGGGTCCTTAGTCATTCTCTGAATATTAAACTACTCATGTTCATCCTTTTCTCTGCTACTACCTGTTGTATATCTGTGTTGGCTGATTTAAATGGTGCAATACTTGGTGTTATGGTCAAATAAATCGACTTTGGGCTAGGGCGTGTGTTGAATGTGGCTTTTTATTGGAGGCCTGGGTATGCTGTGTGAGAATTATTGAAGGCCTAGACAGTGCTGGGTATTTCATTTGGGCCTATTGTCATTATTTGTGTAACATTTGTATCTTACTCATTATTGGGCATGTAATAACTTTTTTATAAACGATTGGGGTATTAGTAAAAATGGAAAATTGGTAGAATTTAATATTTGCATGCAAAAATGGGTAGATAATATGCCTATAGAACTTGGTAATTTATTTTCTATATGTGTTGTTCAATTACTATGTACACTATAGAAACCATGCCATTAGAGGAATCACACACACACACACATTGTCTGCAAGCAAACACAACTATTATTGCTATGTGTTATTAGAAAACCCGCCTATAGGAATTAGTTGTCACTGATGTTTCTTTCAATTCACACCGTCGAGTAGAAATCCTTCCTATAGGATTCCTCTACTTAGCGCTATTCACCTAGAAAATATGCCTATAGTATTAAGATATACTAGTAAAATAAAAAATAAGAGGGTGATTCAACTATACTCAACTGCGTAGATCACCTATGCATAACACATATAGGGTTAATGACTTAAAAATTGCGATAACTAGATTGTATTGCCTGTATAATCCTGTCTATGAGCAATATTTTTCCTTTGAAACAACTTGCATGATTTAACTCAAAATCACCTTGAAATCATGTCTATATATTTGTATACATGTCTGCGTGCATTTGCTGTTTCAATGTGGATGTTAATGTGAGCCTCTAACTGCCTTTACATGAAGTCTTTATGTATTTTTTCCTGTCGCCTAGCTTTTCATTTTTGAGCAGCCTCGATAAGGTTTAAAACCATCCAATAGAGGTCCAAAACCTCATGGACCATAGGTATGGGACAGGTAGTGCACGCGTAGGGAACGACTTAGAATTGAATTAGAGCGCTTTTAGGTAAACAACTTTAACATAGTAATCGGGTAGCAGGAGATGATAGTCTGTGCCCGCTGGATAATATGAGTAACTCCCTACCCTAAGGGAGTTGCAAAGTATTATTTATGTTGCACGGGGTGATCCTTTAGGCCAAAAAACTTAGGGCCCCCCTTCCTTTCTTTTTTTAGTAGAATTAAAATAGTTGTACCTCTAATTCGCATAAAGATTTTTGTACTCTCTTTGCTTATTTGATTACGTATCCTAATCCACATAATTTAAGTTCGGCCGAGACCCACAGTTGTGGATCTCGAGGAGTGCCTAACACCTTCTCTTTGAGGTAACTTGAGCCTTTACCCGATCTTTGGTGGCGTTGACTAGTTAAACCAGAGTCATTTGCAAATAGGTGCCCTAACGAACCTTAAAAATTGTTAGGTGGCGGCTTTCCTCTTTTAGTTCCCATTTAAAAGAGTTGTCACATGTCGAAACCCGATTTTGCAAGAAAAAAGGTCGCGACAGTGGGTGAGACAGTTCTCTTGAAAGTCTCGCCGATGAAGGGCATCATGAGGTTCGAGAAGAAGGGAAAGCTGAGCCTAAGCTTTATTGGACCATTTGACGTGCTGAGGCGAGTTGGGGAGGTTTCTTATGAGCTTGTTTTGCCTCTCGGTCTATCAGGATTTCATCCGGTCTTCCTTGTATCTATGCTCCGGAGGTACTATGACGACAGGTCACATATGTTAGATTACAACACAATTCAGCTGGATGAGAGCCTGGATTATGAGGAGGAGCCAATTGCCATTATTGATAGGTAGGTTCGCCAATTGAGGTCCAAGAATATTTCTGCAGTGAAGGTCCAGTGGAGGGGTCAACCAGTCGAGGAAGTGACTTGGGAGGCCGAGGAGGATAAGAAGAGCAGATATCCACACTTATTCAGCACTCCAATCTCCAGGTATTATTCTAGACCCATTCGAGGATGAACGTTTGTTTAACAGGTAGAGAATGTAACCACTCAATCGTATGTTTTTCTTTTTGGATCCCTATTCCCTAATTAAGACTCTCCGTATATGGAGGTGGATACTATAACGACCCGACCAGTTGATTTCATAGGAATCAATGAGGGTTTTTAATCCGTGACTTAGGCCATTTTCCTCACACTTTCATTTGGTCCTGGGTGATTTTGAGACCACTTTTGAGGGGGAATCTCATCAACAACACAAGGTAAGTAAACTCCACCCATTTTCAAGTTAAATATGGGGATTATAGGTATACTAAACTTGGAAAATTGTGAATCTTGTGGGATTTGTGATGAAGCTAGGGTTTAAGTAAAATTGGGATTTGATCTAGGATTTGGCGGTGGAAATTAGAATAAATTATATATTTGAGTTCGGGAGGTCAATAGTAATAATTATATTCAAACATTTCTGGATCCGAGCATGTGGGCCCGAGGTGAATTTCATGAATCTTCCAAATTGGGTTGGGTAGCTATTATAATAGCTAAATTATGAACTTACAAGATTATATTTATTAGTTTATACGACTTTTGATTAGTTCTGGAGTCCTCAGCGTCGTTTGAGGAGTTCTAGTGAGGTTGAAGAGGTGGATTGAAGACTTGGAATCGAGGTAAGTCTCTTGCCTAACCTTGTAAGAGGGAACTTATCCCCTGAGGTGTGTCATTATTATGTTCTACTTGTTGTGGGAAGCTACGTAAGCACGAGGTGACATGAGTCTTTACGTAGCTATATTTCATGATATGTCCGGGTAGACTTAGATTTACATCATGCCTTTAATTGTACTATTTATGCCTATCACGTGTGTTAATTGCCTTGATTAGGAATAAGATTGAGGATTTAAAGATATAGAATTGGTTTCTTATTTTAGAATTGAGAGATACTTGATAAGTTATAAATCCGTGCCTTCCCGTCTTGCAAGTGCTTCCGCGAGCGAGGTAAATCTCTCTACTCTTATGGGATCGGGTCGTTCGCCTTGACATGATGGTAACACTGATCTTATGGGATCGGGTTGTTCGCCTCAGCATGATGGTAACACTACTCTTATGGGACCGGGTCGTTCGCCTCGACATGATGGTAACACATCTCTTATAGGATCGGGGCGTTCACCTCGACCCAAATAGTCAATAAGAAATTATATCAACATAACTAATTCCAACATAATTAATCCCCACTTAATTTGTCTTCAAACTAAATGGCCCCTGTCACATCCCTTTTTTCCCACCCCGCAAAGATATATGTTATGATTGTGTTGTGGGTTAAAGGGTTTTTTCGATTAAATTGACAATTTTGAATAAGAATTATTTTATTACGGAGTCGCCACTTGGAATGATTTTGGGTGTAGGTTTGACTCTAATCATTATTGGTCTGCAAAAATAATATTCGGGTAAGGATTTTTGTTGACCGGGGAGAAGGTGTAAGGCTTTCCCCGAGTCCCATAATTTTAACACGGTCACTTATTGACAATACTTGGATTGAATTAATTTTGGATGAACTGCATTTTATTTGGTTCTCATGTTTTTCCTGTGAGCCGCTTTTATCTGTTGAAAAATAAATTAGGAAGAGTATCCTGACCCTAGTCTACACTAACTAAGACGAGTATTCCCGACTTTACTTTGTATACCACATCTTAAAGATTGAAGCCCACATGAATTTAATTAAGTAAAAACCCTATTTATTTGAGAAAAATTGGAACAAGACGTGCCTTCACGACCTTGTCATTTTATTTATATCTTTATTCCGAAGCGAGTCTTTCCAACATCGGTTAAGACAAATTATTTATCTTTATCAAACTACTACTTTTGAGTTAGACTACAAAAAGAAGTTTGTTCATTTTATTGTAAAAAGATAAACTTCTTTGTAGCTTGATGGCAGTGAAACAACCTATAAAAACTTAGTTATTACCGAGCCTACTTATGACCTTATTCTTATTCTTGTTGTTACAAAATTAAACGATAAAACTAGTATGAGCAAAAGCTCGATTCTTAACCATACGGTGGCTTGAAATCCTTAGACACCACCTTTTAACCTTTGAATCCATTGGAACCATTATTGAGATTCACCCACTCTGGCTTGGTCCCGAATATAATCAACTCTACAACTTCACTGGCACCTGAACACCTATCTAGATAAAGCACTCGACTGAATCCCTTCACCTGTAAATTACCTCTGTACTAAGCATAATTCCTTAATCTTTCCAAAGCCTAAACCTGATTCAATGAGGCCAACCCTTGAACACCTTTATAAAATCCCATGCTCAATTACTATTCTACTCATTTCCCCTTAGCTTCAATAACTTTCCAATACGCCGATAATCTGCAACCCCATGAGAAAAATAATCCTGCAACCCAATTGCAGGCGGTGGGACTCTCCCATTTAGCCCGAAGCTGCTCCTTACACCACTCTAGACCCCACCGAAATTCTTTCTTCATTGCTAACATTATCTTGCTCAACCAACCTGTCTAATTCTTCTAAATTCTCCTGTTAGCATTCCATGAATACTCAAATTCCTTCGCATCATTCACATATTCGGCCTCCTATCGAATAGCCGCTGGAATTCCTCTTAGAAACTTTCCAACCACACGATCGCTATCCTGCTCACATGAGATAACCCTCCTACGGAAAATACCAGTTGACACCTTCCAACAGTACTGCACAATCTGTACGACATCAATACTCCATCCTTTACTAGTCCTTACGCTCCTCATGGACATCTACTAAAAGCGCGACAACCTCCTCCAATTCACTGCTATATTGCATCCTCCTTCATCTTAAACAACTCCTCTCTGTTGCATTCTATCTCCCGTCGCAGTAGACAATATTCCAATTTAAGACCGTGGACCTAATCACTGTCTACTAAAATTCTCAAATCACTCCAAAATTCTCCTCAAGATGCACAACTATCTTACCACAGAACTCATATGCTACGCTGCCACTCTTCCACTTTGGTTAAACTCACTCTTGCAAGCACTACCTGACTTCCTTTTCATACACCTGGCCTTTTAGAAATTTAACCACCACCTGACACTTCCCACGTGTCCTTCTTTATCCCTTGCTGCCCAGCCGTGGCCTTAGGCCAATAACTATATTGTAGCACTTAAATCAGCAGATTACCACCAATTCAAACCTTTCCGAAGATCATCCTTCCTGAGCCGCCCGCATTAGAAGTACCTATTTAGTCCTGAACCACCGCACACCACGATCTCTGACAACCGCTTCTTTTATATTACTTCGCAACACTGACCCAATGCAACCGAAAAAACCATAACATCAGTGAACTAAACATATTCTATTCGATCAAAACAGCGGTACCACATCACAGATGAAAATTCCACCTCGCTTGAAAACACCAAGCCTTATTATTCTTTCAACCCAAATTGAGTATTCATAGTTCGATTGCCTTTCCTCCGCCGGAACTAGAATACTGAAATCTCGAAATCATGCTCTGAGAAGACCTCCTTTCAAGTCATTCATTGTCCCAACACATGGGCAAACTTCCTATCACCACGTCAATACCGTGCGGTGACCAATCATAAGCATCATAAAAACCCGAGCATAGCTTCAAATCCCTCAAAAACATAGCATTGAGCCGAAATAACATAATATCCTTCCGCATGGCAACGAAAGTAGCCTCAACCAACTACGCATGGAAAACATCATGCACCATCTTTGTAGTACCATTACCATTTCTCAGATTCCTGATTCATAGAAAGCGCTTCGCGACGTGTAAGATTGAGTAAGAAGAAAACGTAGGCATAAGACTCAAAGGAATCAATCCGCACGATGAGAAATCAAGAAGTGAAGTACTCCTAACAACCCTGTAGCCTCTCGAAGATAAGTACAAACGTCTCCGTACCGATCCGCAAGACTCTACTACACTTGCTCATGACTCGTGAGACTTAAGGGAACCTAGTGCTCTGATACCACGTTGTCACGACCCAAAATCCATTAAGGTCGTGATGGCGCCGAACCCCACTATCAAGCAAGACAATACTTAATAAATAAATAAAATCTTTATTTTAAAGTTCAAATAGTCATTCCTTTTTTATTTTGTTAAATAATAATTAGTGAACTTCCACTGAGTAAACAATAAAATCTTATTTAAATAGTGAATAAATTCCATAATTATCTCAGAACCCGGTGTCACAAGTGCATGAACAATTTTTCTAGGAATTATACATGTACTACAATACTTGTCTGGAATACAAACTGGACAAGGAATTCAAAATAAAATACAATACATCTGAGGAACACTCTGCCGGCTGCGGGTCGTCTCCGGATGGTGCAGCTCGTCTAAGTCTCCAAGTCAGCCACATCACTGCGTCAAGCAGGGCCACTAGCTATGAACGTACCTGTGCATGAAAAATGCACATCAAGTATAGTATGAGTACGAAAACAATGTGTACTCAGTAAGTATCCCGCCTAACCTCGGAGAGGTAGTGACGAGAGGTTCACTTTGAAACTTACTAGAGGTCAAATTAATATAATCAAGGGTGACACTAAGCATGGATATCGTAGGCAACTTAACAAGTAGCAACAGGAAATATCAACTTCTTTCACATTTATTATTCTTTAATCCTCTTCATTTCAGTTGACAATTTCAAATCTCCAGGCCAGTAATCAAGTAAAAATCACAGCAAGTACGCAGTAAATATCATGCGCAAGTAATGCCGAGGGTTGAACGGTGTGGACCAATAATAATAAACTGTGCACTGTCGAAAGGTCGAACGACTCGAACCATAGATGCATCTATTTTCCCCGCTCGCGAATCGATCATGCGACGCGGTCATATATAATAATAGAGTTACCTTGATCGCGAATCATAAATGCGACTCAGGCACTCATAGATACACATATTCACACATTAAATTCACATTTTATCAGGAAAACAGTTACTCAAGGAAGTGATAAAATTCTCTTTTAATGGACATGAAGATGATATTGAAATATTTTCTGGAAATTCATTTGCCAAGTTTAATAAGGTTTTAGTTATTATAAATTTATCAGTAAGGTTACAAGTACGACAATTAAAACATGCTTTGTCAGGAAAACCATTATCCCTAGAAAAATCAATTCTCTTTCTAGATGATTAAGGAAATTAAATTTCAACCTTTCTTAGGTATTCAGTTACTAATTCGATAACATTAACAATCTAATTTCATTAGCAAAATTTCAAGTACAACAAGTAAAGCATGCTAGTGGGTCCTAGACTATCCAGACACAAGCATGATAGTAGCTATGCACGGGCTCCCGTCACCTCGTGCGTACGTAGCCCCAGCAAATAGTAGCACATATTCGATTAGTTCACATATGGGGACAATTCCCCCTCACAAGGTTAGAAAGGAGACTTATCTCGCTCAGAAGATTCATAACCGGCCTCCAAGCCCTTCCGATGACTCAAATTGATGCACAACACCCAGAACTATCGAAATAACGGGAAAACCAACGAAAATATACTCTAATACTTATAACAATTTAATTTATATAAATTCCCCACTCCGCTCGGAAAGTTGACAAAATTACCCTCGGGTCCACGTGCCCGGATTCCTAAATTTTTCGAAGATAAAGATTACCCATGACTTTACTAACTCCAATATATAATTTACTCTTAATTTCATGCTCAAATTCATGGTAACAATCCAAAAATACAAATTTCTAGGTTTTTCTTCAAAACTCTAAGTTTTCACTAATTTCCCATGATTTTTCCATGTTAAAATCTAGATATAATCCAAGTAATTAACTTGCAATAGGTGGGATTGACTTACCTCCAAGTTGTTAGGTGAATATTCCTCTCAAGAAGCTCCAAAAATCGCTCAAGGATGAATAAATGAGCAAAAATGCTCAACCCCTCGCTTTAAACACTCACTGCCCAGCGATCTTCGCGCCCGCGACAAAACCTTCGCGCCTGTTGTGTCCGCGCCTGCGATGGATTTTCCGCACCTGCGGTCTTCGCACTCGCGATGACTGGACAGACCATGCCTTTCTGATTCTGTGACTCATGCCTCACATCCGCGAGCTCGCACCTGCGGCTATCCAAGCGCAGGTGCGATCACACCAAAAGCTGGGAGCTTCAACTTATGCTCTCCAAGTTCAAACTTAGTCCGAGGCTCGTCTGGTTAACACCCCGGGCCCCCGGGGCCCAACCCGAACATACCAACAACTTCCAAAACATTATGCGGACCTGCTCGAGGCCTTAAATCGCATGAAATAACATCGAAACAATGGATCACAACTCAATTCAATCCTTACAAACTTTGAAATTTCCAACTTCTACATTCGATGACGAAACCTATCAAATCAAGTCCGATTGACCCCAAATTTTGCACACAAGTCACATTCAACATTACTGACCTGCTCCAACTTTCAGAATCGCATTCCGACCCCGATATCAAAATTTCCACTTCCGATCGGATTTCTCCAAAAACCTTCAAATTTCTATCTTTAGCCAAATTACTTCAAAATAACCTACGGACCTCCGAATTCACTTCCGATCGCGCTCCCAACTCCAGAATCACCATATGGAGCTATTCCAAGACTCGGAACCCCAAACAGACATCAATATCACTGAAATACACTTTAACCCAGACTTATGAAATTTCTTTTAAAATGCTGACTTCCACAATATGCGCTGAAACGCTCCCAGGTCATCCAAAACCCGATCCGAACATACGCCCGAGTCCAAAATTATCATACGAGCCTGCTGAAACCTTCAAATCCTGATTCTGAGGTCGTTTAATCAAAAATCCAATCTTAGTCGATTCTTCCAAATCAAGGCTTCTGAAATGAGAATTTTCTTTCCAAGTTGACTCTAAACTTCCCGAAATTCAATTCCAACCACACCTTCAAGTCATACCACCTGAAATGAAGCTGCTCGTGGCCTCAAACCACTGAACGACGTGCTAAAGCTCAAAACGACTGGTCAATTGACAATCCCAAGATTAATACAACATACCATATAATCAATAAGAAAAGAAATTATATCAAGATAACTAATCCCAACATAATTACACCCCACTTAATTTGTCGTCAAACTAAATGGACCCTGTCACACCCCTTTTTTCCCACCCCGCAAAGAGATATATTATGGTTGTGTTGTGGGTTAAAGGATTTTTTCAATTAAATTGACAATTTTGAATAAGAATTATTTTATTACGGAGTCGCCACTTGGAATGATTTTTGGGTGTTCCAAGTCACCTTTTATTTGAATCCTAGTCAAATGAAGGTTTGACTCTAATCATTATTGGTCTGTGAAAATAATATTCGGGTAAGGATTTTTGTTGACCGGGGAGAAGGTGTAAGGCTTTCCCCGAGTCCCATAATTTTAACACGGTCACTTATTGACAATACTTGGCTTGAATTAATTTTGGATGAACTGCATTTTATTTGGTTCTCATGTTTTTCCTGTGAGCCACTTTTATTTGTTGAAAAATAAATTAGGACGAGTATCTCAACCCTAGTCTACACTAACTAAGACGAGTATTCCCGACTTTACTTTGTATACCACATCTTAAAGACTGAAGCCCACACAAATTTAATTAAGTTTAAACCCTATTTATTTGAGAAAAATTGGAACAAGACGTGCCTTCACGATCTTGTCATTTTATTTATATATTTATTCCGAAGCGAGTCTTTCCAACGTTGGTTAAGACAAATTATTTATCTTTATCAAACTACTACCTTTGAGTTAGACTACAAAAAGAAGTTTGTTCATTTTATTGTAAAAAGATAAATTTCTTTGTAGCTTGATGGTAGTGAAACAACCTATAAAACCTTAGTTAATACCGAGCCTACTTATAACCTTATTCTTATTTTTGTTGTTACTAAATTAAACGATAAAACTAGTATGAGAAAAATATTTTAAGAAAGTTATATATTTACATTCGTGCCTAAAATTTGCCAACACTTAATCAATTTAGAAGTAATTAAATTATCAAGACATCATTTTAATTATGTAAGAAATTTTTTTGTGAAATTAATTGATTAAGGTATATAACTATTCTAATTCATTTGCACAAAAGCTTCCATATACAGTAAAACGGAAAAGGTTAACTTCCTCACACTAGGATATTGTGATGTGAACTTCTACACTGGAGAAAAAAACGTTTCTTTTGCCTAATGAAAAATATGCACTTTAAGGTATAAATCATTTAGATAAAACTAAACTACTACCTTGAATTTGAAGAGATGTACAAACTTCTAAACAAGTTTGTTGTTTTATTTTTTATCAATGCAAGTTTAACAATGCTTATGAAGTGAAAAGTAAAATACTTTTACATGGTTGCTAATCGTGAACAAGCAAGCTTAAATAGTCCAGCAATTGAACATATTCAAACATAACCACTTTCATTCAAAGATTTACTTTACATAGCTTGGAAGTTACCTTATGTTGTAGGAAAATATAGAAAAGATAGCAGCGTGAAACCCGGATAAATCCTTAACCAAACTCAGCAAATGACAGCAAATTGCAGTATAGCAACAAATTCAATACCCAAAATGAATTCGAAAGTTCACCCAGAGAATCAACAATGCGTTTGAAACCAAAAATAAAAAGGAAACCAAGACTTCTTGATGTTTTTCTTGCCTAAGACCTATTGTAAATGCTGAAAACTCTTTTTACTCTCCATAAACCAATATCAACTTAACCAAACTGATTTAAACTAGTGTAAAA
This sequence comes from Nicotiana paniculata, assembly GCA_005239505.1. NCBI lineage: Eukaryota > Viridiplantae > Streptophyta > Magnoliopsida > Solanales > Solanaceae > Nicotiana > Nicotiana paniculata. The sequence goes on from ML343329.1 coordinate 90,073, forward strand.
TCAGAAAATTAAGCATTTAATTATCTAGAAAATAACCCATAACGTTGCAAAAAAAAAAATCAGAGATTGATAATCAATGACTAAGGCGCGTATTAACAATAAAGTAATTAATCACAACAAAACTAACTAAATGACGACGCAATCAGATGCCTCTCTCGGTTATTGCCGAAATGGGTTCTCTTCCAAGCCTCAAATTGGTGGCTTGGGTGTCTTTTGGCAGTAGGTGGAGAAAGCGGTGAAGGCAGTGGTGCCATTGGGCGGTAACATGTGACTTCGCCGGACAATAGTCGTCGAAATTTGGGTTCCAAAACAATCAGAAAAGATAGAACGGAAGGAGCTCCATCCGTAAATGTATGCATTGTAGGGTGGTGGTGGCCAGAGTTTCACGAATTTGGGCAAAAGAAATGGCGGCTAGGGCTTCCTAGATCTAAAATTCATGAGCTTAAGGGAGAATTAAAGGATTTAGGCTGGGGATTTGCAGATAGGGGATTGAGATGAGTGTGAGGTACATTTTGGAGGTGTTTGTACGCCGGTGGACGGCGGCAGGCAGTGGTGCCGCCATGAAGAGGGGTGGCGATGGTGGCGGCGACGGAAGAGGAGTGGGAGAGAAGAGAGGGGGCTCTAGGGTTTGTAAAATGGCAAAAATCTTATCTTAAAAGGCTTTTATATGCCAAGTGGAATTAAATCTGGGCATCAAGGATAATGGAGGGCTCAGATTTTATCTTGATTTTGTTGAACAAAGTGCCTGAAACTACATGGAAATGGCGTGGGATGGCCAGTTTTTAAGATGCTATTTAGTATTTGGCCAGCAAGCTCAATGCTAAGCATATATAGCCACTACTTTGTTATAATTAATATGAGTAGACATTTTTACTCTTTCTTCATCTCTTTTCTTTTCAACCCGTTTTTATTATCAAAATCTCAAAGCCCTCGCTTCTCTCCAGCACTTAAGCTCTCGTTTCTTCTTTGAAAATTTGGATATTCAAAATCAATTGGCTGTTCAAAGTATTTGCTGGAAAACACCTTTGTAAGTTGATTCTACAGATTTGGACCATTTGTGATCTAATTTGCTAGGGTTTGTCGAAAATTTACGAAGTCGATTTTGGAGAATGCGACCACCTAGGCTTTGTTGATTTCGTGAAAATTGAATCAAATTAGCTATTGGGTGTGTTTGTACTGCTATTGGGAAGCTGTATTCCTTACTAGAGTTTGTTTTGTGAGGATTAAACGAGAATCAAATTCAGTTTCTGAAATGTCCTTAACTTCTGGACATTAAGCGAAACAAGTAAACGTTAGGACATAATTTTCTAAACGTCCTAAAATGTTGAACTAGGAATCTAATATTAAGGACAAACATTTCTGAAATGTCCTTAACTTATGGACATTAAGCGAAACAAGTAAATGTTAAGACATAATTTTCTAAACGTCCTGAAATATTGAACTAGGAATCTAAAATTGAGGACAAACGTTTATGAAATGTCCTTAACTTTTTGACATTAAGCGAACTATGATCCTTAATATTTGTACAACACTCATGAAATTAAGGACACTATGTCATTAACATTTACACTACATACATGAAGTTAAGGACACCGTGTCCTTGACATTTACACTGCACATATAAAATTAAGGACATGATGTCTTAGAGTTTAACAACAGAAGGTGCAAATATATGACACTTTATACTTAATATTTACACAACACTTATGAAGTTAAGGACATGGTGTCCTTAATAGATACACAACACTCATGAAGTTAAGAATACCATGTCTTTAACATTTACACTGCACGTATGAAGTTAAGGACATGATTTCCTAAAGTTTAAAACAACAACAACAACAACAACAACAAACTCGGTATGTTCTCAATAGGTGGAGTCTGGGGAGGGTTGTCTGTACGCAAACCTTACCCCTACCTAACAGGTAGAGAGGCTATTTTGAATAGACCCTCGGCTTAGGAGAGGTAAGAAGAAGAATAAGAAGAAATAAAGAAAGGAAGGAAGAAAAAGGGAAGAGAAAAGAAAAAGGGAGAGAAAGGATAAGTAGTACCAAATAATAGCAACAGGGAATACAATATCTGAAGCGAACAAAACCACATAACGTAATAAAAATTAAGAACATGAAGGGACATGCATGATACTAAGACTATCGGTGAGAAACTTAAAACTACCCACTAACCTTCTACCTTAATCCTCGACCTCCACACCCTGCTATCAAGGGTCATGTCCTCAGTGAATTGAAGCAGCGCCATGTCCTATCTAATCACCTCCCCCCAGTACTCTTAGGCCTACATCAACCTCTTCTCAAACTCGCCATGGCCAACCTCTCACACCTCCTAACGGGACCATCAATGCTTCTTCTCTTAACACGTCTGAACCATCTCGGTCTCGACTCCCGCATCTTGTCCTTTACGGAGGCTAATCCCACTCTGTCCCGGATAACTTCATTCTTAATCTTATCTCTCCTGGTACACCCACACATCCATCTCAACATCCTCATATCTGCTACTTTCATCTTTTGCACGTGAGAGTTCTTGACTAGCCAACACTCAGCCCCATACTAGCATAGTCGGTCAAACCACCACTCTATAAAACTTACCCTTAAGCACTGTCGGCACATTCTTATCACATAAAACACCGTAAGCGAGCCTCCACTTCATCCATCCCGCTCCGATGCGATGTGCGACATCTCCGTCAATCTCCCCATTAGCTTAGATAATAGACCCGAGATACTTAAAACTTGCTCTCTTGGGAATAACTTGAACATCAAGCTTTACCTTTACGTCTGCTTCATGGGTCCCGTCACTAAATTTGCACTCCAAGTATTCTATTTTGGTTCAACTCAATTTGAAACCTTTATAATCCAAGGTCTATCTCCAAACCTCCAACCTCGTTTTAACTCCTTTCGTGTCTCGTCAATCAACACTATATCATCTGCAAATAGAATGCACCAAGGCACCTCCCTTTGGATGTGTCACGACAGTACATCCATCGCCAAGGAAAATAAAAATAGGCTAAGAGCCGATCCCTGGTGCAACCCTATCACCACAGGGAAATGCTCCGAGTCACCACCCACAGTTCTCACCCGAGTCTTACCATTATCATACATATCCTTAATCACCCTAATGTATGCTACCAGAATGCCGCTAGCCTCCAAACATCTCCATAGGACCTCCCTCGGGACTTTATCGTACGCTTTCTCAAGGTCAATAAACACCATATGCAAGTCCTTCTTCCTCTCCCTGTACTGCTCCAATAATCTCCTTACTAAATGAATCGCTTCCGTAGTCGAATGCCTCGACATAAATCCAAACTTATTCTCAGAAATAGATACACACCTCTTAACCCTATCCTCCACCACCCTCTCTCAAACCTTCATAGTGTGACTCAACAACTTGATACCCCTTTAATTGTTGCAATTTTGGATATCACCCTTGTTCTTGTAAAGCGAAACCATCGTACTCCATCTCCATTCTTCGGGCATCTTCTTCGTCTAAAAAAATAATATTAAACAACCTAGTGAGCCACTCCAAACTTGCTCGCTCCACGCTCTTCCAAAATTTCACTGGGATTTCGTCTAGCCCTGTTGCTCTGCCCCTGCACATCTTATGCATTTCCCCTTCCACCTCCTATACCGTAATCCGCCTACAGTACCCAAAATCCCGCCGACTCTCAAAGTGCTCCAATTAACCTAACATAATGCGTCTATCCCCCTCCTCATTCAACAGTTTATGGAAGTATGTCTGTCATCTTTTACTAATAAGTGCCTCGTCCATCAATACTCTTCCATCCTCTTCCTTGATGCACTTGACTTGGTCTAAGTCACGGGCCTTCCTCTCCCTCACCTTGGCCAACCAGTACAACTTCTTGTCCCCGCTTTGTCCCCGCGCTCCTAGTACAAATGAGCAAACACCGTATTTTTAGCCGTTGTAACGACTAACTTTGCCTCTTTCTTTGCCTTTCTGTAACACTCCCGATAAGTCCTTTTTTCCTCCTCGTTTGTACTCTCCACTAGCTTCAAATAAGCAGCTTTCTTAGTTTTCACTTTACCTTGGACCTCTCCATTCCACCACCAGTCCCCTTTATGACCCCCAGGAGAGACCTTCGTGACCCCTAAGACTTCTCTAGCAACTACCCTAATGCAATCCGTTGTCATGAACCACATACTAGACGCGTTCCTCTACTCATCCAAGCACTCATAGCCAACAATTTATCCCCTAACTCCTGAGATTTGTCCTTGGTCAAGTTACCTCACGTGATCTTAGGTTGCCTGCACACCACCCTTTTCCTCCTACTCCTCTTGATCTGCAGGCCATAGCTACGAGCCTATGTAGGGTCATGAGGTGCTCACTTGGGGTGACCTTGCAATTAGTGCACAGACCTTTATCGCATTTCTTGAGGAGAAGATAATCAATCTGAGTCTTGCCCATTGAATTCTAGAAAGTGACCAGTTGCTCTTCCCTCTTCGAAAAACTCGAGTTAGCAATAACCAAATCAAAATCTCTAGAAAAATCCAATAGTGAATTACCTCTGTGAGCATGTGATTTTACTCGCCGTATCATCCTATAAAAATCCCAATAAATCAATTGATTTTACGAATATTGGTTGATTTTTCAGTAATTAA
>ML343331.1:0-60570 GCA_005239505.1 Nicotiana paniculata
TGCTGGAAGACCGGATTGTTGGTTAGCGGAAGAAGAAGCACGTGTTCTCGCCATCTGCGAGAGTGTAGAAGAGTTTAATCAGTATTTGAGATACCAAGAATCGCACGATAGAGTAGAAATAAAAATTGAGTTTGTTCCTAACTTCATAGCCTCTGAGAGATAAGTACAGATGTCTCCGTACCGATCCTCAGACTCTATCAAGCTTGTTCGTAAATTGTGAGATCTATGCACCTAATCCTCTGATAACAACTTGTCACGACCCAAATTCTGAACCAACGGGATCGTGATGGCGCCTAACACAATACTTGATAGGCAATCCAATGTTAGAAATTAATTAACCATTTTCTTTAAAAAGTTTACTTACACATAATAAAACAATTTAAAATAAATACGAAATCTAATGTTTTACACTAAATAATTCCATGAATAATAATGAGGAGAAATAATTAAGCCAAACCACAAACTAAATATATAACTATAAAGCTACCCCAGGGTCTGGTGTCATAATTCACGAACTACTAAAGAATACTACAAATAAATGGGCTGAAAGAAATATATGTCTACTTCGAATGAAATAAAAATAGTATCTAAATGAATGGGAGACGACTTCAGTAGTCTGCGGACGCCAGCAGATCTACCTCGTGTCTCCGAACAAAATGTGCAGCTACTAAGATCTCCTAACTCTGGCCAGTACCTGGATCTGCACAAAAGACTGCAGAGTATAGTATCAGTACAACCGACCCCATGTACTGAGTAAGTGTCGAGCCTAACCTCGACAAAGTCGTGACAAGGCTACGGCGGGTGTTAACTACATAACCTGTGAACAATATATATAATAAAGCAAGAAAGAAACAAAAATAATAAACTCAATAACCAGTAACTTGCAACAATAAATAAAAGCAACGCGGATAACTCTTTTCAAATATCAACTATAATCAACTCTTCAAATTTTTCCAACTTTCAATTTAAATCACAATAAAAATCAGAGTAAGAAAACCTTTTAAATAAAATCGGACTTTTCCAAATCCTTATTTTTGAAAATTAGTAAAACATAAAAATTCACCCTTCTCGCTCCTTGTTGCAGTGCGCAACCTGCTCCCACCTGTCCACCCTTATTTCTCCTCCCTATATATATCACACTTATTTCTCCTGTTGAGGCGTGCAACCCGATCCCACCTGTCCACCGTTACCACTCCTTGTTGCGGCGTGCAACCCGCTCCCACCAGACATATCATATCAGTTTATTCATAAGAACTTTCACAATTCAGGACAAGCCTTTCACAATATTTTTATATCAACAATTGCAAGCAGAAGCTGTAAAACTCATAAACTTCATCAATTATCATTTCATAATGAAGCCAACCAGAATTTATATACATATCGTAACACTGGCCACCAACTCAATCCTTATGTAACACAACAAAACAAAAAGAAAAGCCAACACTTCCAAAATACTTGAAGCAATACTTAACAACAAATTTACCAATCCAAATAGACATATAAACCTCAATGATCATGAAACAATTAAGCATGGAAGCAAATAATTGGAAACCGGGGAAGGGATCATGTTTAACAGACAATTTGGTGGTGCGTAGATACTCGTCACATCACCTATACACCACACACATGCGAGTTCACATAGCATTTAAGTTGGGTATTCCTATTCCCCTAGTCAAGGTTAATCCAAACACTTACCTCAATTTCGCAGGTCACTCACTACTCAATTACCGCTTTTCCTTTCGAATTTTGCTCTAACCCGCTCGAATCTAATCATAATTAGCTCAATATTATTAATTAAGGCTAAAGGAAGTAACTTTACTGAAAATTTATGATTTTCCTAAGTTTTCAAAAAAAAAAGTTAAAACCCGACCCCGAGCCTGCTTGGTCCAAACTCGGGGTTCGTACCAAATTCCGTTTACACCTTTCACCCCCGAGCCCGAATATGCAATTAGTTTCGAAATCCGACCTCAATTCGAGGTCAAAATCCCATTCTTACAAAATTCCTTAATTCTACCCAAATCCTCAATTTCTACCATGAAAATTCTTGATTTTGGATTGAAAAGTAATGAAAAACATTGGGTAATTGAAAGAAAAGAGTTAATGAACACTTACCTATGATTTTGGAAGAAAAAGTCTTGAGAAAATCGCCCTAGGTCTTCTACCCTTGTGGAAAATAAGAATAAAAAGGCTGGAGTTCTAATTAATATGAACTCACTGCCCGACCCTCACACTTGCGGTGCTTGGGTCGCACCTGTGCTTGCGTACGTATGGAAGTTCTTCCGCTTCTGCGGAAAAGTGAAATGGCCACTGGGGACGCATCTGCGGAAGGGTTCCCGCTTCTGCGGTCCCGCTCCTGCGATGGGGAGTCCACATCTTTGGAACAAGGAACATTATCCAGGGCTGCACCTGGCACACTAGAACTGATGCACCAGCAGATTTTTCAAGTTTAAAAAAATCCCGAAGCCTACCCGAAACTCACCCGAGCCCTCGAGGCTCTAAACCAAACATGCACGCAAGTCTAAAAACATCATACAGACTTTCTAGTGCGATCAAATCATTAAAATAACATTTAAAACTATGAATTTAACCTCAAAATTCATCATTTTTCTCCAGAACACTTAACTTTCACTATTTCTCCACCGGACGTCCGAATCACGTCAAATCAACTCTGATTCTTACCAAATTTCACAGATAGGATGTAAATATCATAACAAACCTGTATCGAGTTTCGGAACCAAAATACTGGCCCGATACGAATGGTTTCAAACATTAATTCATTTCTTTATTTCATCAAAAATCTAGCAAAACAATTTATTTCAAAAATTGATTTCTAAGGCTAGGGACCTCGGAATTCAATTACGGAAATACGCCCAAGTCCCATATTCTGCGGACCTCCCGGGATCGTCAGAACACAGATCCGGGTTCTTTTACTAAAGATGTTGAACAAAGTCAACAAAACCAAGTTTTAAATTCCAAAAACTACTACTTCTCATATTTTCACCTAAGAGCTTTCCGGTTTCACGCCCGGACTATGCACGCAAATTGAGGTAATTAAAGTTAATATTTTTAAGGATAATGAGCCTAGAATGGAGTCTTAATTTATAAGATGACCCTTTGGTTCATCACACCCCGTCATCATCGACTTCCGCCGTTAGTACTAGATAACCTTGGGCCAAATCCATCCTTTCTTTTGGCGAATAGTCATCATGCTCCGATTCTTTTCAAGCAAATAGAGGGGATTCCATTCACCCTTGACCACTTCATTAGATTGTAAAAACCTCGTATCTATCGAGGGTTGATTAAACTCCAGCTTCGAGCATCCAAGGTATTGTTCTCGAGCATCGACGAGGACAAAGATCGAGGTTGGATGGGTAGGTTCATTCGAATGAAGACTTCCGACCTCATCCCGACAGAGAAGATACCATTTCTTGAGAAATGGAACATGAAGCGTAAGTATTATTTCATTGTTAGTTTCCATGCATTATTTTGTCCTTCTGCCTTTTCTTATTAATGCCTTCTTTCATGATGTAGCGGTTGCTTGGATGCCCCGTGCGATCCCAGATCTTGAGAGATGGGTTTGGAAATTGGCCTCGACCTCTTCGTACGCTGAGAATCATGGTAAGACTCCTTCTTACATATCTTATGAATTGATCACAATATCCTTCTATACTCATTCAGTTTTCTTGTGTATAGGTCTAAGTAAAGATGTGGCTATGAGGCCTCCATCTGGTGATGAGGAGGCTTTGGCCCCGATTCCGAAATCGATGAGGATAACAAGAGAAAAAGGGCCTCGACCTCCGAGGACCCAAAGCCCAAGAAGAAGAAGAGTTATATTAGAAAATCGAAGGTAGATATTGTCCCTGCCCATATACTTCAGCGGCTAAGGGAGGAAGAAGAAGTAGATGAAGATGATGACTCGGTGTTGGTGACCCGAGTGAAGAAAACCATCTGGGCCCCCAAGTCCGTTGAATCGGTGGTGGTTGGTGAGGCCTCGCCTCGTGTTGAGGACCTTGGAGAAGGATTCGGGAAGAGTCCCCGAATCGCCTGATATCGAGGCTGCCTTTTTTCAAACGATGAACATGTCCAAGGGGGCCGGTCCTGAAACCCCTCGAGTTGAAAAGAACGTCCCAAGTGAGTCACTTGGGGTAGTGATAGTAGGTGACTCGCCAACTCTTCCTGCTTTTTCCGAAGAGGCGATCCGGGATGCTCAAGATTTGAGGACCCCCGAGGTAGGCGGAGTCCCCGAAGGGGAGGATTCCTTCCGAGATTATTTTTCCCGGGTCGAAGATGCTTCCAACCTGAATGACGCATTCAGCCTCTTCGAAGAGGCTCAACGAATTCTGAACCAGGTAAGTCTTAATCTCTTTATTGATGTTGTATTCCTCCATCTTCTGTCTAACTCCCTTATATACCATACAATATTTCTCCAAGTCCCGAGATGAACTAAGCCAATGTGAGGCCGACCTCCAAAGGCTTTTGGAGCAGAAGAATGCCCTCAGGCTTCTACGGGCAAAAATATGAGGAAATCAAGGACCTCCGAGCCAAATTGGCTAAAGCTCACAAGGAACAGATCGAGCTGATCAAACAAGTAATGATACACTTAAAACCTCATGGGCTTGATTCGGGAACGGAAGATAATATTTCAATATCACAGCTGTAGCAAAAGATCGAGAGGATCGTGCAATTCCGTAAGGAGGTCAATTAGGTGAAGGCGAAGTCCTATGGGTGGAAAGAAGGCATGGACCGCCTTGCTGCAGAAAAAGAAACGGTTCTAGCCCAGTTGTCATCGATTGAAAGCCAGCTTTGAGACATAAAAGAGAAAATCTCGGCTCATGCCGGGAAGATAGAGGATCTTGACGCCCGATTGGCTTCCGAACTGGAAAAGGCCAAATCTGAGGCCGAGAAAGCAAAGACCGAGGCTGAGGCATCCGTGGACATCTATCTGGCCGATGCTGAAGCTGCTCAAGTTCAAGCGAGAGAGGCTGCTGAGACTACTCAAACTCGAGCATATTGGATTGCCGAACTTGCCAAATGCCAGTCTTAGAGGGAAACCCCCGAGGAGATCCATACTCGAGGTTTCGATCTTGCCAAAGAGATAGCAAAGGCAAAAGAGCACAAAGCCGAAGTTAGACGTTGGCCACTTCTGATGACGAAGACAATGATGATGATGATGGCAGCAAGAGTGGGTCCGAGAATGGGGAGGACCCCGATGACAGAGTTTCTCCCGAGAATAGTTTGGATCTTTTGTATATTTTTTTCTTTTTCTTTTTTCTTTTGTGTAGGACCCCGACTGTTTTTTTTTAAATAACTTCTCATATATAAAATATTTCCTTTTTGATCTTTGTCTCGACTTTTCACTTGTGATAATTCCCATTCGCTTTACGCCTTATGAAAATTTTGATATACTTCATGCCTTGTGAGAATTTTGACTCACTTATGACTTGTGAAATTTTTGTTTGTGAATTCGAAACTATAGGCAACTTGACCGAAGTCAGACAAATATAGTCTTTGTAGTCGAGTGATTATTTTCTTGAAATCGAAGTAGGAAAACCCTTAGGTTTTAGTTGAGTGAGGATGCATTCTCGAACTCAAAAAATGTAACGACCCTTAGGCTCTTGAATTGGGCTGATATGACCTCAAAAGAGTGGCTTTTTCCCTTGTCGGCTTAAAAAGTTTAATCATATAAAAATTTGTCATATAAAAATTTGTCATCCCTTCGAGGTTTAGCGCTATCAAAACCCTTTGATTTTGTGCCTTAGCACAATTTCGTTCAGTGCTAAATTGTTCGAAAGTTCGATACCCCTTAGGGTTTTTCGAGGGCTGACGTTGTCGAAACCCTTTGGTTATTTTTCCAAGGGTAGCCTTTTTAACCAGTTTATAAAAGTACTCGAAGGCGTGTTTTCATTACAGAATTCGGACGTCTCTGAACCGTATTAGTCTGGCCGTAGCCTTAAGATTTTTTCCTCTTGGGCCTATTTTCCCAATTATACTTCAAACTTGTTCGAAGCATCAGTCCCTGAGTGGGATGGCCTTGGCCTAAAATATTGAGGATTGCCTTTTTAAGGTCTTACGGTCTCGAAGTTTCATAATTCAAAGATGTCAATTTTTAGATGACAGCCCCCGAGTACAGGGTTAGTCGTTTGAGCTTTAGTTATGATCAGCCCTTGAGCCAGTTTCCGCAATATATCATAAGTATGGAATTGTAAAGTAGAAATTTCTCCAAGGCATGAAACATATGGTAAAGAAAAATACTTATTTCAATATATTACACATGCGTACATGTTTTTCCATTAGGGCTCGAGTAAAATACATGGACACAGTTCATTCGAACGTTTAGCCCTTTAAAAAGTTTACCTATCAAGACCCTGTTGACACGAAGTATTTTCCTTGAAATATAATATCCGAGGGTGATACCCCCAGTATTCGAGGTTAATTGAAAAGAAGCCTCAGATACTGTTGAATTTCTCTAAGTTAGCACGAACAATGGTTTCCTTGTTAAAAACCTTGCCAGAAAACCCATTTGGGACAAAAAACGGTCGAAGTGAAAAAGAGTTAATGCATGCTTTCAGACGTAAGGACATCATGCTTGGAGAAAACTTTGATGCCTTCGATCGAACACCTGCAATAAGTTAGTATGAAGTACAAATGAAAAAGGAGAAGGTCATACCTTAACAATAATATCGTTAAGAGTGATATGTTCCAATTAATTGGCAATTGTTCGCCGTTCATCGTGCCAAGTTTGTAGAATCCCTTTTTGATGATATCAAGGACCTGATAGGGTCCTTCCCAATTTGGGCCGAGTTTTCCTTTGTTTGGGTCTCAAGTATCAAGGGTGACTTTTCTCAGAACTAAGTCCCCGATTTTAAAGTGGTGAAGATTGGCTCTTCGGTTGTAGTACCTTTCAATGTGTTGCATTTGTGAGGCCATTCGGATAAGGGAGGCTTCCCGTTTTTCATCTAATAATTTGAGGCTTGTATTCATAGCCTCGTGATTTGACTCTTTCATTGTGTATCAAAACCTGACGCTCGGTTCCCCGACCTCAACTGGGATCAGTGCTTCGGCACCATATACTAAGGAGAACGGTGTTTCCCCCGTATTGGATTTTGACATTGTTCGATACGCCCAAAGGACTTCGGACAATATTTCTCTCCATTTTCGCTTAGCGTCGTCCAATATTTTCTTTAGATTCTGAATGATGGTTTTGTTTGTTGATTCGGCCTGTCTGTTCCCACTAGGATGATACGGAGTTGACAAGATCCTTTTTATTTTGTGATATTCGAGAAACTTTGTTATTTTGCTGCCGATGAATTTTTTTCCATTGTCGCATACGATTTTGGTAGGTATCCCGAATCGGCATATGATGTGATCCCAGATGAAGTCTATAACTTCTTTTTCTCTGACTTTCTGAAATGCCCGTGCTTCAACCCACTTAGAGAAATAGTCAGTCATAAATAAAATGAATTTAGCTTTACCTGGGGCCAATAGTAGAGGGTTGCCGACATCCATTTCTCATTTCATGAACGACCATGGGGATAGGACTGAATGAATTTCGCTCCGGGCTGGTGGATCATCGGTGCATATCTTTGGCCATTGTCGCATTTCGAACGAATTCCTTAGTATCGTTTTCCATATTGGCCCAATAGTATCCCGCTCTGATGACTTTGTGAACCAGTGATTCGGCACCGGAATGGTTTTCACAAGTACCCTCATGAATTTCTTGTAGGACGTAGTCGGTGTCTCTCGGGCCCAAACGTATTGCTAATGGTACATCAAACATTCTTCTGTATAGTGTTCCATCTTCGTCCAATGTGAATCGTGCAGCCTTTGTTCGTAGAGTCCTCGATTACTTAGGGTCTGATGGGAGCTTCCCATTTTTTTAGATACTCGATATATTTATTCCTCCAATCCCAGGTTAGGCTTGTGGAGTTTATTTTAGCGTGGCTTTCTTCGATTACTGACTTTAAGAGTTGAACGACAGTCCCCGAGCTAATTTTGTCATCTTCGACCGATGACACGAAATTTGCAAGGGCATGGGCCTTGCTGTTCTGTTTTCGAGGTACATGTTGTAGGGTCCATTCTTTAAATCAATGTAGCATTACCTGCAGTTTGTCCAAGTACCTCTGTATTCGATCTTCTCGCACCTCGAAGGTTCTATTGACTTGATTTACCACAAGTAGGGAGTCACATTTGGCCTCGATGACCTCTGCTCCCAAGATTTTAGCTAGCTCGAGACTTGTAATAATGGCCTCATACTCGGCGTCATTGTTAGTCAACTTAGAAGTTTTGATAGATTGTCAATTGTATTGTCTGTGGGCGTCTTCAAAATGATGCCTAGCCCGGACCCCTTGACGTTCAAAGAGCCATCTGTGAAAAGGGTCCACACCTCCGCAGATATACTCATTTTTAATAACAGTTCCTTTTCGACCTCGGGTACAAGAGCTAGCGTGAAGTCAGCCACGAAGTCTACTAAGATTTGAGACTTGATGGACGTTCGGGGTTGATACTCGATATCATACCCACTAATTTCGGTGACCCATTTGGCCAATCTGCCTGAGAGTTCGGGCTTATGCAAAACATTACAAAGAGGATAAGTGGTCACCACACATATTCGGTGACACTGAAAATATGGTTTTAATTTCCTAGAGACGTTTATTAGAGCAAGCACTAATTTTTCTAAGTGTGGGTTCTAGGTCTCTGCTTCACCTAAAGTTTGACTAACATAGTAAACAGGAAATTTCGTACTTTGCTCCTCTCGAACTAGGACCCCACTTACTGCAACTTCCGAGACTACCAAACATAAGTATAGTTGCTCGTCCACTTTCGGAGTATGAATCAACTATGGGCTCGAGAGGTACCACCCTAATTCTTCCAATGCATGTTGGCATTCTGGGGTCCAAGAAAATTGTTCTTCTTTTTTAGCAGTGAGAAGAACCAGTGACTTCAATCTGAAGACCTCGAGATAAACCGGCCTAAGGCGGCTATCCGCCCCGTTATCTTTGTATGGCCTTGACGCTGTCCATGACTATGATGTCTTCGATTGCCTTGATTTTATCGGGATTGATCTTAATCCCTCAATTTGACACCATAAAGCCGAGGAATTTACCCGAACTGACTCCGAATTCACATTTCTCAGGATTGAGCTTCAAGTTGTACTTTCTCAATATATTTACGGTTTTCTACAAATGTGTTAAATGGTCCTCTGCGCAAAAGGATTTAACTAGCATATCTTCAATATAGACCTCCATTGATTTACCTATTTGTTCTTCAAACATTCGGTTCACTAGGCGTTGGTAGGTAGCACCAGCATTTTTTGGCACAAACGACATTACATTATAACAATAGGTGCCATACTTAGGGATGAACGCAGTCTTTTACTAATCCTCCGGGTTCATTTGAATTTGATTGTACCCGGAGTAGGCGTCGAGAAAACTAAGAATCTCGTGGTCGGTCGTGGCATCGATCATGAGATCGATATTCGACAAAGGAAAAGAGTCTTTGGGACATGCTTTGTTTAAATCTTTATAATCTACGCACATCCTAAGTTTTTTCCCCTTTTTAGGGACTACAACTACATTTTCTAACCATTCGGTATATTTTACTTCCCTAATGGATCCTATTTTGAGAAGTTTGGCTATCTCGTCCTTGATGAATGTATGTTTTACCTCGGACTGGGGACTTATCTTTTGTTTTACCGGTCTGAACTTTGGGTCCAGGCTCAGTCGATGTGTTGTGATCTCCGGTGGGATCCCTTTCATATCTAAGTGGGACCAAGCAAAACAATCCATATTATCGATAAGAAATTTAATGAGCTTTTTCCTGAGTTCGGGGGTCAACCCCGTACAAGGGTATACCTTTCGATCGGATAGGTATTCGATCAATATGACTTGTTCCAGCTCTTCGACTATTGATTTGGTGGCGTCGGAATCCTCGGGGATAATGAAGGATCGAGGGATCCAGTAATCGTCGTCCTCATCCGTTCCCTGCTTTTCCGAATGAGTTGAGGCTGGTGGCAGTGGTTGCTATTTAGTATCTTGTTTTCCTTTGACCTCCGATCCCTTTGTTGACAAAAGTGCCGATATCGGTATTTACTCATCGACCACGAACATCTCTTTTGCAGCATGTTGTTCCCCATACTATTTTCACTCTGTCCGGCGTTGGTAATTTCAGCATTTGGTGAAGGGTTAAAGGGACTACCCTCATATTGTGAATCCAGGGTCTTCCGAGTAGCGTGTTGTACCTCATGTCGCCCTCGATTACATGGAACTTGGTTTCTTGTTTAGTCCCAGCTACATTTACTGGTAAAATGATTTCACCTTGTTTCGCTGGCCATGTTGAAACCATTGAGGACCCAAGATGCACGTATGATTTTATCCTGTAAGCCGAGCTGCTCCACGACCCTCGATCAAATAATATTGCACGAGCTCCCTGGATCAATTAATACACGTTTAACCTGAATTTTATTCATAAAGATAGAAATTACTAGAGCATCAATATGGGGTTGAGAGGCCTCTTCTGCTTCCTCATCGTTGAATGATACAGTGCCTTCTGGCACATAATATCATGTTTGTTTTTCCCTAGTAATTAATACTTTAGTGCGTCTGAACACGGGCCTTTGTGGAATATCGACCCCACCAACGATCATATGAATCTCGTGTTGTGGTTCTTCCTGCTCTTTTTTCCTGTTGGTGTCCCTGTCTATGAAATGGTTCTTAGATCGATCGCTTAAGAACTCTCGAAGGTGGCCCTCATTGAATAGACGGGCTACCTCTTCCCTCGGTTGTCTGCAGTCTTCGGTTCTGTGGCTATGTGTACCATGGTATTTGCATACTTGATTGGGGTTTCTTTGGGAAGGATTGGTTTATAGGGATCTGGGCCATCTAGTATCTTTGATTCTCTCAATGGACGACACAATACCTGATTCGTCGATACTGAAGTTGTACTCTAATAATCGTGGTGCCCTATGGGATCGACATGTTTATCGAAACAAGTTTTGCTTATGAGTCATCGAGAGCTTTTCCCTCAATCGTTCCGTCGATCATTTCGGATGGGATGCGTCCTGGGCCGCAGTTTCTGCGATCTGCGTTGTATGGCTAATATCAGTCTCTGTTCGACCAAGGTTCCTTGTCGATATCCCTCTGGTTTCTGCCTACGGGCCTGTTCGGATAGACGGAATCGGAGGGGGTCCCCAATTGATCATCCTCGACCTTGATCTTTGATTGGTACCGATTATGTACATCGGCCCAGGTTACTGCCGGATATTCAATTAAATTCTACTTCAGTTGATGTAATTCCACCGAACTTTGTTCGTTCAAACCTTGCGTGAAGGCTTGAACATCCCAATCGTCTGTGATCGGTGGTAGTTCCATATGTTCCATGTGGAACCGAGATATGAACTACCTCAGCATTTCGTTATCCTTTTGTTTCACCTTGAAAAGGTCTGATTTCCTCGTCGCAGCCTTTATTGGCCCGGCATGTGCCTTTACGAAAGAGTCTGCGAGCATGTTGAAGGATTCGATGGAACTAGGTGGTAGATTATGATACAAGATCATTGCTCACTTCGATAGAGTTTCTCCAAATTTCTTCAGTAGAACAGAGTCTCATAAGCAAAACTAGTGAGATGCTCATTGGGATCGGTGGTCCCATTGTACTTAGGAATTTCCGACATGCGGTACTTCTTCGGAATGGGCTTCAGAGCCGCACTTGGGGGGAACTGCTTGTGCACAAACTTCTTTGAGTCCATACCTTTTAAAATCGGCGGTGCTCCCTGTATTTGGTCAACCCGGGTATTGTATGTCGCTACTTTCTTATCATTTGCCTCAATTTTCTTCTCTCCCGATTCAATTAGTTTAGTGAGCTCCTCGAGTATCTTCATTACGGCGGGGTCAGTCCCTGATTCGTTAGGATTCGATCTTTCCGGCAGTGGCTCGGTTTTGTTGATGGCTTCTGGTTCGACCCCACTCAGTGTTCGATGCTGGTTTTGTAGTTATGCTATAGCGACTTGTTGAACCTGTAGCATTTCGAATATCAATTGGAGGCTGACTCCACCATCTTCTCCGCCCTGCGCACATCGACCACCAGATCGGCCTTCCCTACGTACGCTTCCTTCGGGATCAACGCCCAAACTTGCATTTAGGTTGATATGTGAACTGACGTTGACTGGATTGGCAATTGGTGCTCCCTCTAGATCAGCCTGAGACACCTCGATCCCTGGGGCGGCTATATTGTCGTTTTTCCCGTGAAATCCGAGGTTGTTGTCACCATGTCTGGGTGTTGTTTGTGAGTTTGACATGTTTTATCCTAAAAACAAAAATACTTATACGAACAAGCATAAAGTAGTGTGCGTTATCAGAATCAATATTAAGCAATCACTATTATCCTTAGCCCCACGGTGGGCGCCAAACTATTTACCCTAAAATTTTGATAACAATTAAACTTATATTATGATTTTAAGGATACATGATTTCACTCAACACCAATTGATAAATATGAAGATAAATGATAGAATCAAATTATAAGTATAGCAAACCATTGTTCAGACAGAACTCATCCCTCGAGTGGAAGTACTCTCGAACTAACCGATGGAAGAACAGTTAGAAAATGGAACAAGTTGATGAACAATAATGTAAGCGAGAAAGAAAAAATTATATTGCTTTTGTATCTGTGAATAATGATGTTTACAAATGATTAGAACTCCCCTTTATATAGTAGAGGAATTCTAATTATGGTATAACTCTATTTACATAAGTAAATCACATGATTAGCTAATTAACCGTTTCTGATTTGATCCGTTACGAGATTTACGCCGTGATCCTTGACCAGTCAAGGATATTTCGCTTTTCCGTTACTATGTCGTCTCCGATCTTACTAGGTGTCTGTCTCACTTGGCTCCGATTGTTACCAACCTCGATCTCGACAGATACTTCGATCCTGAACTCGGTATCTTATCCTCGTGATTTAAACGAAGTCGGCCTTCGACGCAATATTCTGATCTCGATCAAATAGTAAAATCGAGTGGGTCCGATTTTAAATTTTTTTCAATTATTATAGGTTTTGATTACTATGGGTGTACAGAAAACCTTTATATATAGTAAAATCGAGTGTCTTATGCATGATCAACAATGTATGTCTAGGCTATAACAATGTTGCAAACAACTTTTTAGTCCTTTTCTGGTTATTTTTTTTCCAATTTTCATCCTCTGGAAGTATAGCCAGAGGCAGATCTACGTAGTCCATATCTACGTAGTCCATGCCGGGTGCTGAAGCACCCATTGACCCCAGTGAACTATGTACAATTATAAGAGAAAACATAGGAAAATGATATAATTAATTAATAAGCACCCGCGAATAAAAAGGGCTCATGAGTGCTTTGGTTCAAAGCTGGAGTTAAACCCATGGTTTTAAGCCACACGAGTTCGATTCCCAATGGTACAACTTTTCGCAAAGCCTGCCTACTTCCTAACTTTTTTTTTTCCAGTCATCTCAATGCTCTAACCCTCTGACTTTGACCTTTTCTTTTTTTACCTTTTCTATTTCCTTTGGGTTTATCTCATTTATTAGATTTAGGATAAAGTTAGCTTCTATTAGACACCAAACGATCAAGCCCTTCTCCAGTTCTTGGATTTTCGGCTCTCACACGGAGAAAGAAAATGCAGCTTTCAGCGAAATAAAAAAAGAAAGAAGACGTAACATCTAGTAATTCTCTTATGCTTCACAATAATTTCAAAATCAACACATAAAGAACAAGGTAGTAAGATTATGTCTTTGTTAAGGCTGGAGATTGAAAACATTTTTTGAGGGATTTTGAAAATTTTTTCATGCTTATTGTTTATGCTTTGTACAAGTTTCATTGTGACTTTGTGATTAGAAGTATTTTTTGGTTGATAATATTAATCAGTATATTTTCTCATTAACTTTTTATACTATCGCGTTAGAATAGTCGTGCAAATTTATGTTAAAGGAAATAAGCACTCACGAACTTAAAATCTTGGGTCCGTCAATGAGTATAGCATTTCTTGTTAATAGTCACTTAAACTCATGCTCTATTATGAGCCTCCTCAAATTAAACTAAATTAATTGATTTTCTTTGGCCGACCTTCGCTATATGAATTTACACACTTATGTCATGTTCACATTAATTATCACAAAATATAACAAATAATAATTTTTGTTCACACTACTTAAAGTTCCACTACTGGCCGACTAACCGGAGAAACCTTTAAGTTCCTTGCTACCGGCCATAGTCAATGACCGCCTCCAGCGACACAGTCCAACATCATAGGTCGCACCTGAAGACATGTATGATTTGAATGAAGTATAGCTGTTTGAAATGAAATAAACAATAAAGATAGAAATAGATGAAGACTTCAGGGATTACGAAAGCCAACAACTCTAGCTTAAGTCTATGTTGCAGATACAATTCGAGTAGAAGTACCACTAGACATCGTCGGGACCAGCACCAATATCTGCCCAAGAAGTTCAAATCCGTCCCCATAGTTTTTCTTTTTCATACTGTCTCTCATTAATAAGTTGTATGTCAATAATTACACCCTTGACTTGTCAATTTAGAACATCAACTCCCGTTATAAAAGCAAGGCGAAAAAATTTAATTTCTGATCTATTCTCTTGAGCTTTCTACATTTAAAAAATATTATTAAAATAATGGAAGCATTAACTTTGAACAACTGGGAGAAAGGAATTCAAAGATATGTTGATAAACATTAGAATTTGATAAAAATTTATTATTATAATACTATAAGAGTGAGGTCAGCTTGCTTGGATCGAGTGGCTTATATGGCATAGGCTCATCAAATTCACTAATCTCATATATTCTCTTGTCTGCCAATTACTTAATTCCTTTGGACATTAACAGATCAACTTTATCCTTTCTGATACAAAATATCATCAAAAGTTGTGCGTTGGATTTTTTAAGGGACGGTTGTTGGTTGCTTATTGTATTGTATTATATTGTATTGTTATTTTAAATATAATATTTGTTTTGATTGTTATTTTAATTTTATTATAGTTTATCGTTAAATTCGTCGTTATGTAATAATAAAATTTTCCACTTTATGTAACGACGACCGATTTAGTGTGGTCGCGTCGTTACCTTGTCTTTTTCTATCAATCTCACCCTTTATTATTAATAAATAATTTTATTTTATCATTTACCCTACATATTTATATACCGTATCATAATTTATTTTTATAATATTGTAAGTTTATTCTCCATATTGCTGGTGTGTGATATCATAAAAAAGACGACAAACGACACAATTTATACAAACATTATATTCATCAAACGATACAATACAATACAATAAAATATAATACAATATATTATGGAACGATATGTAACAATCATTCAAACAAACTGTTAGAGAGATGACTCTAGAGCTAAAAATCATTGATAATTACATCTAAACAATATTTTAAAGATTAAGACCAACTTCATAATAGATCAAATCCCCTGTCTTGATTTTATGTGCACATATATAGTTACATATTTTTAACTTCAAATTTGGAAACCGTGGCTAGTACCTAATAATAACTACAAAAATTAAAATTTTCATAGCTATATACAATTTTGTAAAATTTCTTTGGCAAAGTTAATTTCTGTTTTTTTTTTTTTTTTTTTTTTGCATTGTGGCTTAGTTTCGTGGCAATAATTGCGTGAATAGCTAGAATGTGTTTAGTTGCTATATATATGCAAAATGCTATAGTGCTATTTTAAATCACTGACCTAAATCTAATTTTAGTGATAAATATTAAGCCGCGTGCTCAACGATCATAGATCGGATCATTGTACCCTGATCTTTGATTTAAATAAACAAGTACGCTGTATAACAATAGAATAGTTCATAGTGTTCGAACCAGGTACCACAAAGCAAACTTCTTTGTTAGTTAAATATCCTTTCTACCTTCACAGAAGTTGATATTTTGATCACCTGACTGTGCTTTTGTCCCGTGTTGTAATTTATGGAGGTAAGGCAATCCCCCCTCCTTTATTATAGATATATACAACACACCTAAATCCACTGAAAAAGTTAAAAAAATAGAATAGTTCATAATATATTGTACGTAGCTGGTTGAACAAGCAAAATATAAATAAGTAAAGGATAAAGGAAATAGATTATTATTATTATTTTTATTAACAACTTCATGTTGATATCTTAACCTTTTTTATTATTAAATTATTATGCCGAATAACACGTAAATATTGGAAAAGCAATGAGGAAAATTGGAAAAGCAATGTTTTTGGCTATTAAAATAAACCTGTAAATAAAACTTCAATATATAACAACTCTCCTAATCTCTTACTTCCATAATTAAATCCCGAATATAGGAGAAAACAAAAAATATATATAGGACAAGACGAAAAGTATAGGAAAAACTCATCTATTTACCAAACTTAGCCCATACGTGCATACATCCAATTACGGAGTTCACTACTTCACTTGTATACCTATTTTGAAAACACATAATGTGAACTTACTTAAGTAAGTATTTGAACTTGTTAAATAAAGTAAGTACTTGAAATGAAGATCAAGTTACTGCGACAAGTATGAACCCTTAGCTTTAACCAGGTCTACCATATACAGTACACATTAACATTAAACTTGGACCTCGGCACATTAGCAAAAGCTCACGCCTAGGGAGTTGCCATTGGTTCCAATTCAATGTTAAATTGTCGTTTTGCGTAATATTTACAAGAAGGAAGTGGGGCCTTGGAGTAACGTTCAAGTCGTCTCCGTGCTACCTATAGATTACGGGTTCGAGCCGTGGAACGGTCATTGATATTTGCTTTAAGGTAGACGGCCTACATCACACGCCTTGTGGTGCCGTCCTTCCCTGGATCCTGCGTGAACCCGGAATGCTCTATGCACCGGGCTGTAGGGGCGGCCCTTCCATGAAGCAAGTAAAGGTACCGCTTTAAGCCCCATATTTGTGAGGGGGCTCATTTTCTGTTACATCTAATGGACTATATAGAAGTTTAAGAAAGAGTTATGTAAAGTGAAAAAGTTTGATTTCTTTCTAACATATATAGAGAAGAAGGATTTGCAAAATGCTATGATTTCTATCAAGGAAATTGCACTTGAAATGAATATAGAACCCGAAATTCGTAAGAAACGTGTGATATATAGGAAGTAACAATTTGATGCGAATGTTGATAATGAAATCTCAAAATCTTTCGAAGAGTACTTTAGAGTTGATTACTTTTATACATAATAGACAAGGCTATTTTTTTACTTCAAAATAGATTTGAACAATTCGAAGCATATGTAAATATTTTTGGTTTCTATTTGGCAGTAAAAACTAAGATCACTAGATATTGGAAATTGGAAAAGAAGTTTTCAAAATTAAAATTGATAAAACCTTACCTAAGAATAACAATGTCACATGAAAGGTTAAGTGGATTAACTATATTGTCAATTGAGAAATACTTATCAGGAGTTATTGATTATAAGAAAATTAAATAACTTTGTTGGAAATGAGAGGTATTTTGAAGGGAGAGACTAGAATATTTGGGAAAAGGCTAACTTGTATTACAACTTCTTGATTTTAAAACTTGAAGACATCACCCCTATTTATACTAGTGGCACCACCTCAACCAATGGCTAGTATTAAGCCACTTCAATTCTAATCTAATGGCTACAAATAAGTCTCTAGAGTATTCTACACTTTTCTCTTAATGTTGTCATAACAAAGATTACTCTAGAACATACTATTATATTCCATATACTCTAGATATTTCTTATACTACAATATTCTAGAGTATTCTATTAATAACATTATTCATATGATAATTTCTAGAATATTCTTAATAATTGGACTTTTACAAAATATTGTGGCTCAATCCAAAAACCCAAAAATCAAGTTTACATTTTCAACACTTTGTATCTAAGAAAAGCTAAAAAATAGACTTTAAATAAATAATTAAAAAAAATTAAAAAGTTAAAGCCCTTCATAAAGTTTGACTTTAGATCACAAAATTCATCGGGCTGCCCTTCGATTTACAAGAAGGTGTAGCTAGCTGCTATATTCACTAAACATTTAGCTGCTACAGGAATATAAATAAATCCGTCATTGCACCCACCAAGATTGAAGTAGATGGAATCAAAATATCAGAGTTGATCATTTTCCCTTGGATTGACAAACCCATAACGTCAGGCCATTACTCTAATTTATAGTATAAGATGGATGCATTTATTATGTGAGAGTATAGGAAAAAAGAAGTTGATTAATTACTTTACTGTCCATGTACGTAGTAGGACTGTTTGTTGCATGCATTGCAGCAGCTTTACCCTTTCGTATACACAAAGAGACAATTAGAATATCAGAATCAGTATATTATGCATGCAGATTCACAATTGACAATCGGAAATTAAAACTGTTAGAAGAGAAACAGCAGCAGCATGAGTTGAGTAATCACCATTTACAACAAGAATTAGACAACTCAGATATTTCAATACTCTACAGACTGTTAACAGAATCCATCAATAAACTAACGGTCCATCCCACTCTTTACCTGAGTGAGTACACACTCAAACATAGTTAAAGTGCAGGCATTATTT
The DNA here is from genome assembly GCA_005239505.1 of Nicotiana paniculata. Classification (NCBI taxonomy): domain Eukaryota; kingdom Viridiplantae; phylum Streptophyta; class Magnoliopsida; order Solanales; family Solanaceae; genus Nicotiana; species Nicotiana paniculata. Next base: position 18,573 of record ML343331.1, read on the forward strand.
TATGCAATTTTTTATTGGAGCGTTGGATATTATGACACCGACATAAATATACATGTAAAAGAACAGTAAACTTTCAACAAATATTACATTCTAAACCTATAGTTTCAATAATACAATGCATTCAGTCTAAGAACCTCAAAGGTTAAGCCCATCAACATTAAATCGTGGATCTACCTCGAAGCCTAATTCTTTTTTCAGGGATAAAACACATAAAAATATTTTTGCGGCGAGGTATGAACCCAGGATCGATTTTATGCTCAGGGGAGAATGTAGTGTTGAACCGAGATGAGTTCAATTGAATCCATTACTTTAGACGCGGAGTAAAAATTTATATGTAAAAATTCATTAAAATTATAAAAATAGTAGATATGAACGTGCAACTTTTAAAATATAATGGGTTCGTTGTTAAAAACCTTGAAAGTTGAACTCATAGAATTTAAAACCTCGATCCGCCTCTGATTATACTAGCTCCAGTACCATATTGAATTATCTGATCATCTCATATAAAAACTTAAAACTACTCGTGATCTAGTACTCCATAGATCTTCTTTGGCTAGTACTAGTATGCATGGAGCTCATGCAAAGTGACTGTTAACAGAGAATTAATAAGCAATTCAGATATATACTACTATACAGACTTTTAACAGAAATTATCAATTAAATAACACTCCATTCATCAACTCTTTACAAGGTACACACTGATAACAGTTAAACTACAGGCATTATTCTATGCCATACTTTTTTTTTTCCCAAAGAATTCTAATGGTACAAAAAGGTCTGCCCGGTGCATTAAGCTTCCGCTATACGCGGGTTCAAGGAAAGGGCCAGACCACAAGCGTCTATTATATGCAGTCTTGCCCTGCATTTCTCCTAGAGATTGTTTTCACGGCTCGAACTCGTAACATCCTGATCATATGACGGCAACTTTACCGGTTAAGCCAAGCTCCCCTTCTAATGATACAAAGAAACAACAAGAACAAAAAACACAGTACTACTGCTCGTGATCTAGTATAATAAATATCTTACTACTAGTATGCATGGAGCTCATGCAAATTAAAGTGACTCAGCCAAAGAGTTAACTTAAGAATGAAAGACTTAAAGTGGAAGATGTTGTACTGATCTGTTCCTTGAGGCCATTGGTTTCTGTTATAGGAAAAAGTGGTAGGGTTTTGAGGGGTTTATTGATACAACAAGGTAAAGTATTTGGACTAATATTCATCATCAAAACCCAATCTTTTCCATATGGTCTTATCATGCAATTTTCAATATTCTCAACTGGTCTTGAAATATCCATTGGATATAGGTAAGTCATTACTCGAGATGATGCATCTTTGATTCCACCCTATAATACCAAAAAGAAAAAAGAGTAGATCTTAAGAACAGAAATAGGAATCAGAATAAAAGATCTTAAACATAGCTTGAAAGCATCATATATAAAAATAACAACGTTCACATGTATATTTTATGTTTCATTGCTAGAATACAAGATTTGTTATTTCTTTCTCTTTCTTTTCCTTTATTTGTTTTCTTCTTTTTCTTCCTTTTTTGGGATGGAATGCTAGAGTTTTCTAAGTCAAAACAATCTCATGTTCCTTTTTTTCAAGATTTGATTAGTTTGCTAAGAATCTACGAAAGAATTTGAGCATTATACACCTCTATAAAAATATTTAAATAACCGAGATACAAGTATATTCTCTAACATCATCATGCATGTGTATACGTAATTGATCAATTCTATTTATTCAATTTTTGTTGAAATATTGAAGAGTGAACTTGAAGTCAGGGTTGGAGGGAGAGTAAAATTACGAGGTCGGTCAAACCCAGTAACTTTGGTCAAAATCACATCTTTTCTTAAGAAATTCATTGAAAACGTACAGATTGTTAATTTAGAACGCACTAACTTAAAAGATTTGGAATCCAGAACTCATAAGTTTCAAATCCTGACTCCTTCTCTGCTTGAATGGAAGAGACAAAGTCTAAGTAAGGCCTGGAACTGTGTGTGTGTGAGAGAGAGAGAGTTTGGGTAAGTCTAGAGCAAGAGAGAGGTCTCAACAGGTTAAAGAGTAGTAAAAAGAGAGTAGGCTCAACAAGCTGCTGAATTAGTAAGTGAGGTTTTGAGCTGAATTGAGGTTATGAAAGCTTGAATCTAGTACCATATTATAAAAATTATCCAACCAAAAATCTCAAGGCTATAAATAGAACGACCAAGGACACATATATATATATATATATATCAAAAACCTTTTCTAAAATTCTTATATAATCAAAGAGGAACAAGATTAACTTTTCTACTTCCTTTTCTTTTTGTGGGGAGTGAGGAAGGCAAGCTTTCTTATGTTTCATTGCTATCCTCCATTTTCGGTTACTTTCAAAAATTAAAGATATAAGTTGACTAGTTTATGAAATAGTATCCTCATGCAGAATAAAACCAAAATGTAATAATAAAACTGAATATATAGGGAAGAGCATATAGTATTATTTAGTGTACGTCTCTACCTCTCGAAGAAGTCCAGTAGAGCTAATAGGGCATATTTGGTTCACAACAGATGAAGAATTATGAGAGTAGTACTGATCAGTAGGGCAGTGAAAAAGGTTGTTTGTGTTGGTGCTTGTGGTGGTTGTACTATGAGCATCAACAGGATATTGAGAAAAAATTTGTTGTTGGTTCATTTGGGCAAGGAGTTTTTTCTTAAGCTTCTGTCTATCTCTAGCTTTGTGGTTTTGAAACCAATAAAACACATTTTTCCCTTCAATCTTTCCATAAGAAGACAAATGGGCAGTAATATTTTGTATTTGAGTAGCATTTGGATTTCTTAAACCTTTCCTATACATTTCTTCTAAGAACATAAGTTGTTCTGGGGTTGGACTCCACCTTGTTGGTCTTGTCAATTTTTCTCTTTTCAGAAAAGACATGTTTTTAATTTCTTTTCTTGGGCTTGAGACTGAAAAGGTTAAGGCTATATAAGATCAACTGATTAAACTGTTTGGAGAATGAGGTTTTTCCATAGGTATATATAGAGGAAAATGTGATAGAAGAATTGAATGAGGTAGTTTGAACTCATAATTACATTATTGAGACTGAATAAAATGTGCACCAATTACACGATAACAAGTTATTGTCATAAATTTCACCGTTGGTCCTGCACAGTTTCTTATAGGTACGTACTACCTAAAGATTAAAGGAAATACAGAGAGAATCACCAGAAAAAATGAAGTGCCAAATAAAAAGTTAGGGTTCGACACATTTGACGCAAGAATATTAAAGGGATGATAAAGAATATGTTTTTGTCTTCGATGAGTGAAAATGATATAGACTAAAATTTTGTGCGCAAACTGGTCAGAAAAAATACTTTAAAAGAGTTAAGTGACTCTTACAGCACATTGTAAAACTTTTATCTCACAAGAAAATGAAATCATTCTCAAAATTAACAGAATATGAAAGTATATATTCGATTTTTATATACGTACACTATTCATTTTACAAATCACAGAAAAATTAATTCACTCTGAAACGCCATTAACTTCTATTCATCTTAAAAATCAAAGAAAAAATTAATTCACTCTGAAATGAAGATTAACTTGGGTATTAATTAAGGGAATACAAATGACATTGGTTTTCTCCTCTACCATATTTTAATGGTTGGTCGTTATAATTAAAACTAGTAGACTGATTCATCACCTAACATTCACTATTGTTTTGACTTTTAAGAACGAATAATAAAAAAGATAAAAGAGGACAAGGACACACGTGGATTAATATCGTAAGGAAAGAAGTGAAAAATGTGATTGTATGATTTCGTCATCACGATTTTTCATGATCATTACTTCGACAAGACAGGAAAACGTCTCTTTTCCTTCTTTCCCTTTTTAGCCAAGCTGGAAATTTATAACTCCAACTTCAACTTATTTATACACTGAGGACAATCCCAACAGTTTCCCAGGCAGAAAGTGAAGTAGAAAAGTTTATAACAATGTTTCACTATCACTAGTAATACAAGAAATAAAACTCTTTCTTACCAAAAGTTTGTTTTATGTATGGAGACAGGAATTTCATCAACCAGAATTTTTTTTTTTAAATGTCTTGTGTCTTAAGGAATTGAAATATAGATAAAAAAGACCTTTCCTGCCTATATAAACAATACTGTAACTGTGGTATTATTTTTTAGTAAACTCATAATTTCTATAGGTTTGAGAACAGGGGCCGATTCAATGATATTTGTGGCCTAAAACAAACTTTATTAAGAGGCCTAAAGCAACATTTATATTTATTTATTTGTGATTTAATTTTATTGTTTTTTACTTTTTGACATGCAGAATTCTTCTTTTTCTTTGATTTCATTACCATCTAACTCAAAAAGATTGGACTTGTTCATTTAACAACACTTCCCTATACCTTTTTATTTAATTCTATCTATTGTTTGGTAGAAATTTATTAAGAGTAACTTTTTGAGTTTGTATCAAAGTTATTCGTATTTTGTTGTTGGCATATTTAAATTCTAATTTTTTGTTTAGAAAATAAAAGATAAAAAGCAAGTTAGAACGATTATACCTGATTCTGAAAGTTGATAAATTGATGATTGATATCAAAATAAACCAATCCATGAAAGCGTTTCACTATTTCAATTTACTTACTTAAATGCTTGAAAACATGAGAAAGAATATTGAGAATGAAGGTGCAATTCAATTATTGAATATATTATTTTGTTTGGCAGAAAAATAATACATTTCTTTACACGTAAAGGCTCATTGCCCATGCCTCCTTCTTTAAGTTATTCTTTTTTATAACTACTTCTTTCTTTTTACAAAGAATTAGAGATTTTTCTAACTAGATTCAATTTTTTTTTTTAAATGTTAAAGACATAAAAATAATTAATAACAGTATCTGGGGGCCCCAATTTTTGAGAGACCTAAAGTAAGGGCCTCACTTGTTTTAAAAACATATTGTTTAAATGTACTTGGGAAAGAAAATTTATTGACACAATTAACCTATAATAAAAATCAATTGATGCACTTTCTTGAATTAAAAAGGACGTATTAATTCAAGTAATTTTTTGACTTCTTCAACTTGGGGGTTTTTTTTTTTTTGGTGCGTGTATAGACTCTATTATTGAGATAAAATAAAGTATTGTTATCTCATTAATTACCGTAAATGTAGTGGACGCCCAGCTGTCTAAATTCTCTTATTGGGTGTTTCCTTTTAGTTTCAGTTTGTAGTGAGATAATTACTATGTGTCGCAAGTCCAACCTTTGCAAAAATCGTCTTTTTTTTAGTCCTACATGTAACGTTGGGCTAAAAAAACGGGTAAAGAGAGTTTTTCTTGAGTCGATAATTTATCGAAAAAAATTTCTTCATTTCACATAAGATAGAAATAAAATATGCGTACACTCTCCTCCCTGGACTCACTTGTGGGATCACAGTGATTATGTTATTATTTAAGGTGAAGTTTAAATAGACCCAATGTAACTTATTACGCTAGTAACATAAAATATTTTAACGCTATCAGTATTTTTAATTGTTTTATAGGTTGTCTATTTCTTTTTAGGTTACTAAATAAAAACATGCAAATGCTCCTCTTATTCGAAAAGAAAGATAAGCATGTTCATTCATTTACTAAAAAGTTAGAAAAAGAAGAAGAGAAAATCTGTCAAATGCTGCTAAGGAAGGGTCTTCAATCAGTGGCAGAGCCACATGCACCAAAGGAGTGTCACGTAGCTCGGTAATTTATTTTAAATATGTATATATACTATATAATGACACCCTTTGACTTCTTTGTGAGTTTATTTCTTTATATTTTGTGTTGGCTCAAGAAATTGAATGGTTTTGAAGATTGACAAAGGAACTCAGAAATGAACAAGGTCCATCACTGGCACCCATATGCACAAGTAGAGTTAAAGGCACGTGAGGTGCACATGAAGGAGATAAATGAAATCTGGTAAAATAAGAGACATCTCCTGATCGAAAAGATTGCAAAATGATAAGGAGAAGGGCTCCTTATTCATTAAGAACAGAATCAAAGATAAGGAAGCACTTGAGGAGTTGAGACTAACTAGAACTCTTCCACCAAGGAAGAGTAGCATTAGAACTCTAGTTAATCTCTTGTCTACTAATCCTATATATTGCAGATTGTTCTTATTGTACAGGTATGCACAAAAGCAGAAGTTAAGCAAGAATTGAGAGCAAAATAGCGAGATAATTTTTCAAGCAGTTCGTGTGAGATTTGAGTGTGCGAATCTGAAGCTACTTGAACCAGCTAGAAAAACCAGTTCCAACTGTTGTCTGTTAGTCTAGTTCATTTGTAGTAGGTGATTTCAACTTGTACCTTTTCAGCTTTATCTAGAAGCATATGTAATAGGTATTGTGTGTTTCAAGTTATAGCTAACTTGGAGTTTGTCGCAAATAGCTAGAGTCTAGTTTTCTATAAGGGGTTAGAGGTAATCCTAGGTTTACAAAAGAGTTTTTGTAAATTTGTTTGGCTCACTGATTTAGTAAAGTGTTTTGGGAAAATTCTACTGGGAAGTAGGTCGTGGTTTTTTCACCCTTTAAGCCAGGTGTTTTCCACGTAAAAATCTCTGTGTTATTTATTTTCTGTATTTATTTTTCCGCAAACAGTAAAAGTTGGAACACATAGAAGAACTTTGTCCTTCTATAACTAGTGCACGCGAAAATCGGACACCACACAAATCACCCCTCCCCCCTCTTGTGTGGTATTGACGTATAGAACATCAATTGGTATCAGAGCGGGTTATCCTTGAAGAGGCTAACACCTTAGGAGAAGATCAAGATGAGTGCATCACTTGGAAACTGGGAAGGACAATCAACTGCTAGGCCTCCACTCTTCAATGGCCAGTACTACTCCTGGTGGAAGAACAGGATGAGAGACCATATAATTGGAGAAGACTACGAGCTATGAGATATTGTTACTGATGGTTCTTTGGCCACCATGAAGAAGAATGCTGAAGGAGTAGACGTGCCAAAGACAAGAGCTGACTGCACTGCTGAGGATTTGAGAAAGTGGGAGAAGAATGCTAAGACCAAGAAGTGGATTGTGTGTGGACTTGGGCCAGATGAGTACATCAGGATTCAAAGTTGTACTACTGCCAAGAAAATTTGGGACACTTTGCAAGTGGATCATGAAGGAACTGCTCAAGTGAAGAGATCCAGAGGCACTCTACTATATTCTCAATATGAGAATTTCTCTATGAAGGAAGGAGAGACTATTCAAGAGATGTATACAAGGTTCACTACACTGACCAACGGACTTAAATCTCTTGGAAGGACTCTCCTTGAGGAAGATAAAGTTGAGAAGATTCTGATAAGGGCTCTACCAGTTTCTTAGGAAAGCAAGATTACTGCAATTCAGGAATCCAAGAATATTGCAACTCTCAAACTGGATGAACTGATTGGAAATCTCACTACCTATGAACTCAGAAGGCAGACCATGAAGATGGACGCTCCCAAGGAAGAAAGAAGTCTGGCACTCAGAATTACTGAAGGAGCTGATTTGGAGGAAGATGAAATGGCTATGATCACCAAGGATTTTAAGAAATATCTAATGAAAGGAAAGGGAACCTCAAGAGGTGTAAATTACAGCAACGCAAGGGCACCTGAAAAGACGACCAATGAGGGCTGCTAAAAATATGGGAAGACTGATCATCACATCAAAAATTGCCCTCAATGGGAAGTTGAATGGAAAAAGGAAAGATCTGAATGAAGGAACCGGAAGAAGGAATAGGTTCATCCCAACAAGAACAAAGGATCAACAAATGCTATGGTTGATGCTCAGGGAGAATTTCAGATGACGAGTCAGATGATGAAGATGAAGATGAACAAGCACTTATGGAAATTGGTAAATCAGATGAAGAATCTCAGGAGGAATCTGAGGTAAGTATATCTCATCTTAAAGACAAGATTAAATTCTTGTCCAGAGAAAAGCTATCTGAATTATTGCTAGACTTTATTGATGAATCTGAGGTAATCAATAAGGAAAATCAACAACTGTCTAAGGAGTGTGTGATTTAAAAGCAAAGTGTAAAAACCTGGAAATCAGAGTCAGTGAAACTGTGAGTGAAAATACTGCTCTAAAGAACCAGGTTCATACACTTGGAACAAATGTCCTAGGGTTAAAATCTGAAAAGCTAAAACTGAAACTAGGAACTAGTAAGAAGATAGCTGACACCTCTCAACTCACCTTAGAAGAAATGTAGGTAAACTAAAAGATGAGTTGTATAGGAAGGATGAACAGATAAGAGCGTTGAAGGAGGAATTTGGTAAGGTCATGCAAGAACTAGACAGAACTTGTAAATGGAACAGATTCTGTATAGTTCGATGCTTTGACATGGCTACAGAAACATCATACTAGCAATAGGAGAGGACTTGACTTTGGGAATCAGCTGCCTAAATGGGATCCTAAAATCAAGTACCTCACCCTTCTTGAGAACAAAATCTGTACCCATTGTGGTAAGACTGGTCACTATAAAAGTGAATGAAATTCAAAAGAACAAGCTAGTCAAAAGAACAAAATTTTTGTTCAAGGGAAGAATCGGTTACCAAATTGGGCTAAAAAGAATTTAATTCATCCTTTTGCTTATAGAAAGGATGGGTTTCGAAGACTAACCCCTGATTTCTTTTTGTAGGTTCAAGTGAAGAGGAGCAGCCAAATATGGTACATGGATAGTGGTTGTTCAAAGCACATGACTGGCAACAAGGACCAGTTCCTTTTACTTGAGGACCTCAAAGGAGGAAATATCTTCTTTGGAAATGGAAAGAAAGGTGAAATCATTGGGGTTGGTAAGATAGGTAAAAATGACACTCATTCCATTGAGAATGTATAGACTAACGAAAGCTTGAAATATAGTCTAATCAGTGTGTCACAACTGTGTGATAGAGGTAACTTGGTAGCATTCATCTCTACAAAATATTTTATGATAAATCTTACCATTGACAAGATTGTTTTGCAGGGAAAAAGAGTGAACAATATATACATTGTAGATTTGTCCACACTTTCAGAAAATGAACTAACTTGCTTGAGTGTCCTGGACAGTGATCCCCTCCTTTGGCATAAGAGGCTCAGACATGCAAGTCTAAGTCAACTTAATAAATTGGTTTCCAAGGACTTAGTGATAGGACTGTCTAACATTAAGTTCAAGGAAGACAAAGTTTGTGAGGCTTGTGCAAGGGGGAAGCAGGTAAGATCCTCTTTTAAAAGCAAGAAAGTGGTAAGTACCACCAGAATGATGGAACTGGTCCATATGGATCTTTGTGGTCCAATGAGAACATTAAGCAGAGGTAGTAAGAGATATGTGATGGTGCTTATTGATGATTACTCTAGATATACCTGGACCCTGTTTCTAACATCTAAAGATGAAGCATTTGACATGTTCACTTCTTTTGTTAGAAAAATTCAGAAACAATTAGGAAATCAACTTGCATCAATTAAGTCTGATCATGGCACTCAATTTGAAAATGCTAAGTTTGCTGAATTCTGTGATGTGCATGGCATAGATCATAATTTTTCTTCTCCTAGAACACCATAACAAAATGGAGTAGTTGAAAGAAATAATAGGACACTTAAAGATATGGCTAGGACTATGCTTCTTTCTAGTAAATTACCCCATAGTTTCTGGGCAGAAGCTGTTAATACTGCATGCTACATCATAAATAGGTGCATGAAAAGACCCCTTGAAGATAAGACTCCCTATGAGTTACTTAAAGTGAGAAAGACAAATATATCTCCCCTTAGGGCATTTGGTTGCAAGTGCTTTGTGCACAATAATGGTAAAGACTCCCTAGTAAGTTTGACCCCAGAAGTGATGAGGGAGTATTCTTGGGATATTCTTCACATAGTAAATCTTATAAAGTTTATAACAAAAGAACTATGTGTGTTGAAGAAAGTGTACATGTAGTTTTTGATGAAACTAACATTCTTTCTGAGAGACAGGAACCAGATGATGAAGCAATTGGGCTAGCTAGAAACTCACATGAGATCACATCCCAGACTGAAGCAACACTGGAGGAAGGAAAAGGTGATGGAATAGGTTCATCCATCCCGGGAAACATGACAGGGGGAATAGAACAAAATAATTCCCAAACTTCGTTGAAATCTATACCTGAACCTGTTCCATAGCAACAAAGCATTGAAGGAATATCACGGAGTAACCAGTTGGTTGTGAAATCCTACAGTTATCAAAGTTCTCACCCTATTGAGAGCATTATCACTGATCCAACCTCTCGAATCAAAACCAGATCTTCTTTAAAGAATCTTTGTACTTTTGATGCTTTCTTATCTCTTATTGAACCTAAAAATGTTGCTGAGTTGCAGGATGCATACTGGGTAAATGCAATGTAAGATGAACTCAACCAATTTGAAAGGAGTCAAGTTTGGCATCTGGTACCAAGACCCTTGGATAGATCAGTAATTAGCACTAAGTGGGTCTTCAGAAATAAACTTGATGAAAATGGAACAGTTACTGGGAACAAGGCAAGATTGGTGGTTCAAGGATACAGTCGGAAGGAAGGCATATACTATGATGAAACTTTTGCTCCAGTGTCAAGGCTGGAAGAAATAAGACTCCTAATAGCCTTTGCTACTTACATGGAATTCACCCTTCACCAGATGAACGTCAAGAGTGCCTTCTAAATGGCTATCTAAAGGAAGAAGTGTTTGTCAAGCAACCTTTGGGGTTTGAAAACAAAGAGAATCCTGATCATTTGTACAAGCTTGACAAGGCACTGATGGACTCAAGAAAGCTCCTAGAGCATGGTACGAAAGATTATTAAAATTCTTGCTTGAGCATGACTACAAGAGAGATAAAATTGACAGTACTCTATTCTTGAAAGAAAAAGGTAAAGATCTCTTGGTAGTACAAATATATGTAGATGACATAATCTTTGGAGCAACTACTGATAAATTAAGTAAAGAATTTGCTAAACTAATGGGGAGTGAATTTGAAATGAGCATGATGGGTGAGCTTAATTTCTTTTTAGGCTTACAAATTAAAGAAAATTCAAATGGAACTATGATCCATTGGAAAAAGTATGTAAAAGAGTTGCTTAAAAGGTTTAAAATGGAAGAATCCAAAGAAATTGACACTCCTATTGCAACAGCCACAAAACTGGATAACAGATGAACCTGGTTCATCTGTTGATCAAAAGTTGTATAGGGGAATGATTGGTTCATTGTTGTATCTCACTGCTAGTAGACCTGACATTATTTTCAGTTTAGGACTTTGTGCAAGATTGCAGGCTAATCCAAAGGAATCCCACTTAACTGTTGTAAAGAGAATCTGAGATACCTAAAAGGCACTACTGATCTATGTCTTTGGTATCCAAAAGGTAGTAAATTTAATCTTGTGGGATATGCTCATGCTGATTATGCAGGTTTTATAGTGGATAGAAAGAGCACCTCAGGTATGGCACACTTTCTGGGCTCATGCCTCGTGTCTTGGGCCACTAAAAAGCAAAATTTTGTGGCTCTATCTACTGCTGAGGCTAAGTATGTGGTTGCAGCCTCGTGTTGTGCTCAACTATTGTGGATTAAACAGCAACTGATGGATTTTGGAATCGATGTTGGATGTATCCCTATCTTTTGTGATAACACTAGTGCTATTAGTATGACAAAGAACCCCGTTCATCATAAAAGAACAAAGCACATAGATGTTAGACATCATTTTTTAAGGGACAACTATGAGAAAGGATTGCTCACCATAAAGTTCTATGCCACTGATAAACAGATTGCTGACATATTTACAAAAGCATTGAGTAGAGAGCATTTTGAAATGAACATGTTAGAGTTAGGGATGATTAAAATCACCTGATTGAACCAGTTCAGAGTGTACATGAAATTTTTTTAGAGAAAAATGAAAAAAAATGAAAAAAAAAAATTTGCTTAGAAAATCTGAAGCTTGTGTAAATAATCAGCAGTCTCATGCTATAAATAGCATACTCTTTTGCCATGTTTTGATATTTACTAATGCTATTTTTTCTATTGTTGAAAATTGAGGCTTGATCAAGAGGATTCTCAAATGATGAACCTGGTTCATCAGTGCAGGTTCATCTGAAAGGCGAGATATGTGTTCTCCACTATACACATTTTGAAATATTAATAGTTAATCATGAGCAGAACTCTACCCAAACTCAAAATCTTTTCAAAATCTATCCATTATCATTTTTGAACCAGTTCCGTCTACACTAAGAATCCCATTGTATTAAAACACCTAGAACCTAGGGAAGCTGTAACCGTCATTTCCAACTGACCAATTGTAGAAGTGATTAGACTTCTATTTGACCCAAAAAAGGCTGCCGCTATATATTAATTAACCATCCCTTTTAAATCCCTCATCAGCACTTCTATGAGCTCTCATCAATTCTGAAAAACCATCGAAACCCTTCCTTCTCTCTTGCCTTAAACTTCAATCCAGATTCGTTCTTCCTTCATCAACCAAAAATCAAAATGTCTAACCCCTGGAACAATCATGGTACTCCACCACCCACACTCCATTTTCGTCTTCTACAACCCCTCCTCAACCTAGCTCCGGCCATCCCCAACCCAGTCCTAACCCCGAACCCAGAAAAAGGAGAGTTAAGATGCTTGCTAGAAAGACAGTGGCCAGCGGCTCTTTAGCAAAAAAATTAAATGCCAGGATTCAATCAAGTCAGGCTCAAGAATCAAAAAATTCGAGCGATTCTTTCAAATTAGCGACTGAGGGGGAAGCAACAGAATCTTCTGATTCTGAACAGGCATCTTCTGTACCAAGAACTACTTCTGATGCTGATTCTAAGACTGTTGAGAACTTAGAAACTAGGTTTGTTTTAGATGGGTCTATGATAGATGTGGATTTTTCGGAGACAAGAAGGAGAGGTAGTAAAAAAAAACTGAAAAGGAAACAGATAGAGGGGGAGCACGGAGTGAAGTGAGGGGAAAAAGGCAAGAATCTGTTAAAAAGGCTATTTGTGGAACTAAACCAGAAATTGTAGGAGAAGGAGCCAAGAAGTCAGGGGGAAGTGAATCAGGAGAAGCGGCTGAGAGGATGGTAAATCTGGGAAAACCTACAGATGAACCTGGTTCATCTACTAACGAAACCCTAGCAGATCTTTTGAAAAGGTTGGATGATAGTTACAAGCTAAAGAAGAAAAGAACTCCCAAGGCTCAAACTTTTGGAACAACAAGAGCAAGTATGAAAAGGAAATCCACTCCTTCTGCTAGTTCTGAAATTCCTCTTCCAAGAGGAAGAACCACAAGAAGCACGCTAAGGTAGAGTGAGGAGGAGCTACAAAGAGCCTTGGAGGAGAGTAAAATAAAAAGGGTTGAAAAAGGGAAGGTGAAAATTACTGAGCCTATAGAGGCTGTTGAGATCGATGAGATGGACCTGGTCCATCAAGGTGAACAGGTGGCTGAGGTCGAGGTTCAGACCCCAAAACCAAAGAAAGACAAGACTTCCTCAAAGAAGCCTGCTTCTGTGTCTGATGAACCCTCCACCTTCACCAAGAGAACCAGGTCTACAGTGAAGCCTAAGAAAGTGATAATTGCTGAAGAAGATGAATTGAGTGATAAAGAAGTAGCTGAGTTTGATGGTAAGAAGGATAAATTCACTAAGTTTGGGAAGCGCACAATTCTTAAGGGGAGGTTGTTGAAAGACTTGGAAGAAGTGGGCATGATCCTGTTGTTGGAGAAGCTGGAGAGGCAGGGCTGGAAGGACATGGTCTTTTAGTTGGATGGTATATTGGCCAGAGATGAGATAATGGAATTCATGGTAAACGCTGTGATCAAGGATGGCAGAGTCTCTAGCCAAGTAAAGGGGTTAATAATTTCTTTTGATGCAAAAGAATTAGGAGAAATCCTTGGCATTCCATCTCAAGGCTATGATGACTATACTAGGCAAAAATGGCCAAGTATAGATTCCCTTCCAACTGCTCTGGTGATCACAAGGAAATTATGCGACAATGAGGAGGAGGTTGAACCTAAGGAAGTGTATAAGAGTGAGATGAAGCCCCCAGACAAAGTGATATTTGAGTTTATTAACAAGTGTGTATTGCCACGGCAGTAAAGGATGCACATTGCTAATTACATGGATTTAGTTCTGATGGAGTGCCTGGATAGTGGGAGGCAGATAAACTGGCCCTGGTTTATTATTCAGCTGCTGGATAGAGTTGTAAATGGCTCCAAAGCCCATGCCATTCCATATGGCTTCATTCTCACCTCTGTATTTTTTCACAACAAGGTACCTCTGAAGAAAGCAGAGATGGCCACAAACAAGGATCACTTTGGAATAAATACCCTTCTAGCTTGTGACTATGAAGTAAATGTCATCGCCAATGAACCTGGTTCATCTAGGAGGACACCTGTGAACAGCAAAGTCAGAGCCCTTGTACAAGAGAGTAGGGTGAAGGATGCAGAAATAGTACGACTGAAGAACCGTCTGGCAGAGGTTGAATCTGAGAGGGATACTCTCATAACTGAGCTTGCTTAAGAAAAGGAGAAGAATGAAGGAATTCTTCGAGATATGCTATCTCTTCTCCAATTCAAAAACCAAGCCTCCAGCCCTTCCCAACCTTAGTAGTCTAAGCATGCCTTAGTACATCAGTGACCCAGATTAGGGACTTTTCTTGTTTTTGCTCATGGTTTTTAACTGTTTTTATGTCTTTTTGTGGATTGTGGATGAACAGTGCTTTCTATCAATGAATTCTACTGTTTTTGCTCTTGTTCTTGTTTCGATTTCTTTGATAGTTTGAACTATTAGTTAAATGTTGATGATTAATCCATGATTGCAATTGCAGTAGCCCCAGTGGCCATGAGTAATTCTTAAATGTCTGGGGCTTTCATAATTTTTACAACTTTTCGATGATGTCAAAAGGGGGAAGAATGATTATGTGCTACTCTGAACATGTGATATTTATAACTTAATGAACCTGGTTCTTTTGTGATAAATGTTTAATACTCTAAAGTGTGTAAATGTTGGATTAAGTTTATACAGGCCTAAGCTTATGGACGCACAGAGTTTGTCATCATCAAAAAGGGGAAATTTGTTGGCCCGGAAAATTGAATGATTTTGAAGATTGACAAAGGAACTCAAAAATAAACCAGGTTCATCACTGGCAGACATATGCACAAGGAGAGTTAAAGGAACGTGAGGTGCACATGCAGGAGATAAACGAAATCTGGTAAAATAAGTGATATCTCATGATCGAAAAGATTGCAAAATGATAAGGAAAATGACTCCTTATTCAGTAAGAAAAAAATCAAAGATAAGGAACTTGCAGATTGTTCTTATTGTAAAGGTACGCACAAAAGCAGAAGTTAAGCAAGAACTGAGAGCAAAATAGCGAGACAATTTTGCAAGCAGTTCGTGTGAGATTTGAGTGTGCGAATCTGAAGCTACTTGAACCAGCTAGAAGAACTAGTTCCAATTGTTGTCTGTTAGTCTAGTTCATTTGTAGTAGGTGATTTCAACTTTTACCTTTTGAGCTTTATCTAGAAGCATCTGTAATAGGTACTGTGTGTTTCAAGTTATAGCTAACTTGGAGTTTGTCGCAAAGAGCTAGAGGCTAGTTTGCTACAAGGGGTTAGAGGTAATCCTAGGTTTACAAAAGAGTTTTTGTAAATGCTGGTTGGCTCACTGATTTAGTAAAGAGTTTTGAGAAAATCCTACTGGGAAGTAGGTCGTGGTTTTTTCACCTTTTGCGTCAGGTGTTTTCCACGTAAAAATCTTTGTGTTCTTTTTTCTGTATTTATTATTCCGCAAACAATAAAAGTTAGAACACATAAAAGAACCTGGTCCTTCTATAACTAGTGCACGCGAAAATCGGACACCACACAAATCATCCCCTCCCCCTCCCCCTCCCCCTCTCCCTCTTGTGTGGTATTGACGTATAGAACATCATTTTGAATCTCCTTAATGAAAATCCTGATCCCGCCACTGTCGTCATATATGCTTGGGTTTCAAATACCTAAATCTGAATGAAAGGTACTGTGTCTTATCAAGTCTAAGAAAACCTCTCTTACTGGTATACATAAAATCATTATATTTATTAAATATTTGAGAATATTGAATATTCTTTGCATGGGTCGCCAAAGAATTCACAACGTTTATTTTGCTTATTCTATGTGAGATAAGGTGTTGTATCTTTTAATTGACTTATTGAATATGCTATTGTCAACGATATAATTCCTATGTTATTACAAAGTAGTTTTTGTTATTTATCAAACAATAAAAACGAAAAATACGGTATAATCCGACAAGGATTTTTTGTTGTTGTTGTTCTTTATACCTACCTTGCTAACGCATAAACTATTTATGTTTGCTCTTTATAAATTAATTCATGCCTTCTTCAAACTTTAGGAAAGGAAAAAATCGCTAGTATAAATTAGTTTTCCTCCTTGAACGGCATGAATTTGAATGGGTCAATTATGACTTATGAGTTTCGAATACCATATATATATGTTTAATTAATAAAAAAAGAGAAAAAAATTGCATACCTCTTTTAAAATCTTTCCTTCTAACTTTTAAGATTATATTGACTCCAAAAAGAGGGGAAACGGGAGAAAATTTGTCCCCATATATGTTAGGGATATAGTAGATATGTCCTAGATCTAATATCACATTTGATGATTTGAACATATTTTTGTGAATGTCATTTGATATAAAAATATATGGTATTTGATATTCTTTTATCATAGTTATTATTATTTGCTTGATTAACTTGATAAGGTCCTTGATTAAATTTTGAGACTTGATACTGTGATGGAGATCATGATAATGAGAGTCAAGTTTCTTATAGTTAAATCTAAATTTGTTCTTGATCATATGTTTATTAATTTGGACATTAGTAATCCGGTTAGATCAATATTTATGTGATCGTCTTTATGGGATAAAAATTAGTTGATCTTATTAACTAAATCACATAGATAGATGATGCATATAGAAATATGATCATTGAACTGGCTCATTTTTTTTGGATAATTCCTAATGATTAGAATTACCATAAATTGTCAATAGGATATTCTCTTGAAGAATGTGATGTAAGAGTTTCCTTTGACCTGAGATCATCATAGTAATTGTCAAGTTATTTATTGTGCTTTAATACTAGACACCGATGGCCCTTGGGCGATAGTTGAAAGGATGTTGGGTATGATTAAATACTTGTAGAATTAGTGATTCATAAAAATGGAATCTGTCAACTCTTATTAATGAGTTTAAGCTCCATGTTGTCACGAATTATAAACGACCAAACTAAGACCTTGGCTAGGGAAATTGAATGAAAGAAGAAATGAGTTTCATAGTTCATTCAATGGTCGATTATGTTAGACATGAATACATATATAGTTGATCGCCTATTAGGATTTGACAGTTAAATCATATCCTAGGGAGATCCAGAGCTATAAGGACAGAAGGAATTACTACATTATTCTTCTACTGGTTCTTGAGAGTAAATTGTATACTTCATTCTATCCGGTCGTTAAGGAATGTTGCTAGACGCTACCCTTGATTAGTATATTGATGTGATTTATTACCGGATTAGTATTGAACCTATGGGGTCGCACACTAATGAGTGTTCTGATCTTTGCTAAAGGATTAATTACTTTATTATTTGATAATTAAATTAAGGAATTTAATTAATCAAATAAATTTAGTTATTAGTCCAAATAAAATACTATTATATTCTTTGCTAGCACAGAGGATATAATTAATATTGTGAATAAATTAAAGTTTTCTATGAAGATACTTTTTCTTTTTGATGAGCCACAACGAGAGATATTTTTGACAAAGTAAATTACTTTCTTTGTCACGAAGTTGGCTGAAAGTTTTGAGAAAAATTTCACCATAATATTTTGTTCAATTTGTTCGCGGGTTTCATCAATCAAAGAGTTGATAGCAAGGATCGGCAGTCTTCGCACTATTGAAGAAAATTTTGAAACGAGACTCCCATCACCAGGTACGTCTTAGATCCGATCTTTGACATGTAAATAAATTTTAAACACGAAAAATTCTGCCTAAAATTGTTATTGTCTTCCGCTGCGTGTTACGAACATCTATATGCAATCCTTCAGTGGTATCAGATCCATGGTTTCTCGTATCTAAAATTTATTTATGAAATATTTTAAGATTATATTTGAAGAGTTTAAACCATAATACTTGTGTATTTTGCAATATTCAAATTGTTTGAATGTATATTAGACTAATATTAGTTTATTGTGAATAAAATATATATTCATATAAGTTAAACTATTGAGATAGTTCGTAACTTAAATATGAAATTTTGTATTGGGTACGAAGGGTATCTATAATAGGTTATTGAATTCTATTGTTATTATTTCATGAGATGTTAATTAATTATAGTTTTCTGGCATGAATTATTTTTATGTGATATATAAGATAAACATGTTAGAAGATGTTGAATTTCGTTTTTATGTCACGTGCTTGTTTACATAGTTTTGAGTTATTTATTACATGTCATGTAAATTAATTTAGGACTAAGCATGTAGACAACTTGAACTCAATTCACATGATATAAAAGATTTGATCTTCATGTTATGAAAAACTGTTTTAGTAACAATTTCCTCTTACTAAAATTTGAGTTCTTAAATAATAAAATATAAGATATTTTATTATAGAGCTATCCATCAAAGTAAATAACTTTACTTATTTCTTGTTTATAAGGAGCGGTCTGACAACCAGGAGACTTATAGTTCGAGAATATGTTAAAATTATTTATTGCATTAGATGCATGGATTGAAAGAATTATTCAATTTTTTATTAGACGCCTGGACTACCCGGGAGTATAAAATTTAATAAGTTCTTTACTATCATGATGGTTGAACTCAACTATGCCAATATGATCGACCTGGCTACCAGGGGGTTATTTGACATAGAGCTATTTAAGGAAATTGTATAGGGATACAATTGATAAGAGTATATACCTTTAAAATATATGTGAGAAACGACTTGACTTCCAAGGGGCTCATACATATTTTTAAAAGATTCCTTTAGTCCACTAACAGAAATAAAGATTTCTTAAGCTATAGTGAGGGTAAATAGTTTCAAATAATTAGTGGAAATATCATTTAGATAAAAGTTCATGTCTTTATGATATATGCAAATATGTTATATATTATTATTATTATTTTTTTTTCTTTTCTATATTTTAGATTTCTCAATATGTCTGTCATATCACTGCGTGGAATACTTGAGACCAACAAGTTGGTAGGACCAAACTTTGATGATTGGTACAGAAATTTGAGAATTGTTCTCATGCATGAAAAGCTTATTGATGTGATCGATAAGCCTGCCAAGGAAGTCCAGACGAGGATGATGATGATGCTACCAAGATTTATCAGAAATACTTGGAAGAATGTCTTACTACTAAATGCATTATTCTCGCTTCTATGAGTTCTGAACTACAGAGAAAACATCAGAATATGGATCCAACTGCAATCATTGAACATCTTAAGAAAATGTTTGGTACACAAAGCAGGGCAGCTAGATACTAGCTATCTAAGGCTTTATTTGGATCCAAATTGACTGGAAACTCTCTAGTTGGACCCCACGTAAATCATGTGATTGATCTTATTGAAGAACTTGAGAAGTTGGGGTGCAAACTGGGCAAAGGGCTTTCTCAAGATTTGATCTTACAGTCACTATCTGAATCCTTTTCACAATTTGTTATTAATTTCAACATGCATAAAATTGATTGTGATCTTCATGAGATGCTTAACATGGTGATTGATTATGAGAATCAGCTTGCATCTGAGAAGAAGAAAGGAGTTGTCATGTTGGTTGGAAACTCTTCTAAGAAGAAGGGTAACGGTAAAAGTAAACCCAAGAAAAAGCTTACTGCGCCTAAGGGTGGTGTGACCAAACCCAAAGGAAAAGAAGGCAAAGCTGACCAATCTGATGTTGTATGTTTCCATTGTAAGGAAATAGGACATTGGAAGAGAAACTGCAAGGAGTATCTTGCAACTTTAAAGGACAAGAAACAAGGTAAGACTTTGATGAAAAATATTTTCAAAGTTTGTTTAACTACTACTATTTCTTCATTGTGGGCATTAGATACTGGCAGTGGTTATAACATCTGTAATATGTTGCAGGGGTTCCATATAAGTAGAAGGTTAATGAAAGGAGAAGTTAATCTACAAGTTGGAAATGGTGCAAAAGTTGCAGCCGTAGTTGTAGGATCGATTTCTTTAATAATGTCTATGGGCAAAGTACTTATGTTGGATGATTGTTATTGTGTTCCTAAATTTGTTTCGAACATAATTTCAGCTTCTATGTTAGACAACTGTGGTTTTCGCATTAATATAGGCAATGGTATTTGCTCGATTTATTATAGTGATAATTTATATGTGAATGGCTATCTCCAACATGATGTTTATGTCTTACCTAATGTGAATGCTTATTCGATTATGCATGTTTCAAGTCTTAAGAGGAAAAGAGATGATCAAGTAAATCATACATACCTTTGGCATTGTAGGCTTGGTCATATTGGAGAGAAAATAATTAACAAGTTCTACAAGGAAGGGTACCTTGACAAATATAATTTTGAATCATATCCAACTTGTGAATTTTGTCTCAAAGGAAAAATGACCAAATCTCCATTTACTGGAAGTGGAGAAAGAGCTTCTGAATTAATGGGACTAATTCATACAGATGTTTGTGGGGCCATAAAAATTCAAGCTAGAGGTGGATATTCTTACTTCATCACCTTCACTGATGATATGTCAAGATATGGATTTGTGTATCTTATGAAACACAAATCTGAATCTTTTGAAATGTTCAAAAGGTTCCGTAGTGAAGTTGAGAAACAGACTGGTAAAAATATCAAAGTACTAAGGTCTGATAGAGGTGGAGAATATCTTAGTGAAGATTTTACTAGATATCTCAAAGAGAATGGGATTCTCTCCCAGTGGACACCTCCAGGAACACCACAACACAATGGTGTGTCTGAAAGGAGAAATCGAACCTTATTAGATATGGTGAGGTCTATGATGGGGTTCACTGATCTTCCAATAAATTTATGGGGATATGCTTTGGAAGCAGCAACATACTTACTTAATAAAGTTCCCACTAAGTCAGTCTCTACAACACCATATGAGATATGGAAAGGACGTAAGCTAACCTTAAACACATTAAAGTTTGGGGTTGTCCAGCTTATGTTAAGAGACTGCAGTCTGATAAACTTGACTCAAGATCTGATAAATGTAAGTTCATTAGATATCCCAAAGAAACAATGGGATATTATTTCTATCACCCTTCTGACCATAAAGCGTTTGTGGAAAGAGGAGCAACCTTTTTGGAAAGGGAATTTCTTTTAGAAGGAAATTGTGATGGAGAAATAGAACTTGATGAAGTTCAAGAAACTAATGAATCAACAGAATATAAAGATCATGAGACCCAAGTTGAAGAACCTTTATTGGATGTTTTGAAGTTCCCAAGGAAGTTGCCATCTTCAACGGTTGATGTTCAAGAACTAAATGTAGTTCAGGAACAGGTTAATAAACCAGTTCCAAACGAAATTGAACACCAACTAAATCCAGCACAAGATGAACAAGTTGTACAAGTACCTCTTAGAAGGTCCACACGTGAACGTCACGTACCAACTAGATTAAATCTAATGGGACAAGATGATGTATCAAATGAGGTTGATCATAATGATGATGACCCTAAGACCTATGAATAGGCTATACAAAGTTCTGAGGATGAGAAATGGCAAAAGGCCATGGAATCCATGAAGGAAAATAAAGTATGGACTTTAGTTGAACCTTCAATGGATATAAAACCTATTGGTTGTGAATGGGTTTTTAAGAAAAATATCGGAGCAGAAAGAAAAGTAGAGACCTACAAAGCCCGTCTTGTTGCCAAGGGATATCGTCAGAAAGAAGGATTCGACTATGACGAGACTTTCTCTCCCGTGGCAATGCTCAAATCAATTCGGATTTTGCTTGCTATAGCAGCATACTATGATGATGAAATATGGCAAATGGATGTGAAAACAACTTTCCTTAATGGTGAGCTAGAAGAGGATGTGTACATGACACAACCTGAAGGTTTCACATCTTTTTCTGATCATAATAAAATTTGCAAGCTACAAAGAGCCATTTATGGACTAAAGCAAGCTTCTCGAAGTTGGAATATTCGCTTTAACAAGACAATTGAAAAGTTCAATTTTGTCAGATGCGAAGAAGAACCTTGTGTGTACAAAAAGGTTAGTGGGAGCACAATTATATTCTTAGTGTTGTATGTTGATGATATATTGCTCATAGGGAATGACATACCGGCATTTCAAAGTACCAAGATTTGGCTATCTGAACAATTCTCCATGAAAGACTTGGGAGAAGCAACTTATATATTAGGATTAAAGATCTATAGAGATAGATCTAGGAAACTGCTTGGACTTTCCCAGACTTTGTACATTGATACCATCTTAAAGAGGTATAACATGGATAATTCCAAAAGAGGCTATCTACCAATTGGCACTGGAATTACTCTCAGTAGGGAGGATTGTCCTAAAACACCTGAAGAGAGAGAACGCATGAGTAGGATCCCATACGCTAGTGTAGTGGGAGCTATCATGTATACCATGACATGTACACGTCCTGATGTGGCTTATGCACTTGGAGTGACTAGCCGATATCAGGCAAATCCTGGTGAGGAACATTGGAAGGTGGTGAAGACCATTCTTAAGTACTTAAGAAGGACTAAAGACCAATTCCTCATCTATGGAGATTCTGAGTTGAAACTTGAAGGTTATACTGATGCAAGTTTCTCTTCAGATAGAGATGATAGCAAATCTATCTCTGGTTATGTATTCACCTTAAATGGTGATGCGGTGAGTTGGAAAAGTTCCAAATAAGCTACAGTAGCTGAGTCAGTGACTGAAGCAGAATATATAGCAGCTAGTGAAGCTGCTAAGGAAGCTGTATGGATGGAAAAGTTCTTAACTGAACTTGGTGTGGTTCCTTCAATAGAAGGTGTGGTTCCACTATTGTGTGACAATACTGGAGCCATTGCTCAAGCAAAATAACCAATATCACACCAAAAGTCCAAACACGTTTTGCGAAGGTGTCACTTGATAAGAGAGATCATTGAACGTGGAGACGTCGAGATTCAAAAGATTGATGGAAAGGAAAATGCTGCAGACCCATTCACTAAAGCCCTTGGCGCAAAGGAGTTTGACAAGCACAAGTGGAAATTGGGGATGAAGTACAAGAGCGATTGGCTCTAGTGCAAGTGAGAGATTGTTAGGGATATAGTAGATATGCCCTAGATCCAATATCATATTTGATGATTTGAACATATTTTTGTGAACGTCATTTGATATAAAAATATATGGCATTTGATATTCTTTTATCATTGTTATTATTATTTGTTTGATTAACTTGATAAGGTCCTTGATAAAATCTTGAGACTTGACATTATGATGGAGATCATGATAATAAGAGTCAAGTTTCTTATAGTTAAATCTAAATTTGTTCTTGATCATAGGATTATTAATTTGGACATTAGTAATCCGGTTAGATCAATATTTATGTGATCGTCTTTATGGGATTAATATTAGTTGATCTCATTAACTAAATCACATAGATAGATGATGCATATAGAGATATGATCAATGAACCAAATCATTGGATAATTCCTAATGGTTAGAATTACCATAAACTGTCAATAGGATATTCTCTTGAAGAATATGATGTAAGAGTTTCCTTTGACCTGAGATCGTCATAGTAATTGACAAGTTATTATTGTGCTTGATACTAGACACCTATGGCCCTTGGGCGATTGTTGAAAGGATGTTGGGTATGATTAAATACTTGTAGAATTAGTGATTGGTCAAGATAGAATCTGTCAACTCTTGGTAATGAGTTTAAGCTCCATGTTGTCATGAATTATAAACGACCAAACTAAGACCTTGGCCAGGGCAAGTGAATGAAAGAAGAAATGAGTTTCTTAGGTCATTCAATGGTCGATTATGTTAGACATGAACACATAGTTGATCGCCTATTAGGATTTGACAGTTAAACTGTATCCTAGGGCGATCTAGAGCAATAAGGACATAAGGAATTACTACATTATTCTTCTACTGGTTCTTGAGAGTAAATTGTATACTTCATTCTATCCGGTCGTTAAGGAGTGCTGCTAGGCGCCACCCTTGATTAGTATATTGATGTGATCAATTTACTACCGGATTAGTATTGAACCTACGGGATCGTACACTAACGAGTGTTCTGATCTTTTATAAAGGATTAATTACTTTATTATTTGATAATTAAATTAAGAAATTTAATTAGTCAAATAAATTAGTTATTAATCCAAATAAAATATTATTATATTCTTTGCTAGCACAGAGGATATAATTAATATTATGAATAAATTGAAGTTTTCTATTTGGAATAGAAATTTAAATTATATCTCTTGTTTGAAATATATATGTGATATATATTTAGTACTCATACTTAATATTTATTTATATATGAGATGTACATAAATACTAATAAAGACTACTTGTTACGTCCAATTGGAATTGGACTAACAAAGAAAGTCCTAAAGTCGCCAGCTTCTTACCTATATGGATTAGGATTGAAATTTTCCCATTGAAAATTATGGAAAGGAAAAGTCAAATTCCATATTTGGTTAAGTCACGTCTTTCTTTTTCCCCGAATCAAATAGGAAAGAGTTGGCAACTGATATATGTATAAATATCACATAAAATAACGTGTGAAGATACTTTCTTTTTTATGAGCCACAACGAGAGATATTTTGACAAAGTAAATTACTTTCTTTGTCACGAAGTTGGCTGAAAGTTTTGAGAAAATTTTTAGCACAATATTTTGTTCAATTTGTTCGCGGGTTTCATCAATTAAAGAATTTATAGTAAGGGTTGGTTTCGGTGTGGATACGCATAGAGTCTTCGCACTATCGAAGAAAATTTTGAAACGAGACTCTCTTCACCAGGTACGTCTTAGATCCGATCTTTGACATGTAAATAAATTTTAAACACGAAAAATTCTGCCAAAGATTGTTATTGTCTTCCGCTGCGTATTACGAACATCTATATGCAATCCTTCAATATATTGGCCTAGTACATTATATTGGCCTTCCTATTTATATATGATTTAATGATTTAAAAATCTAAATTATTAGCTTTCGTTTAGCCATATGGTACGCACCTGCCCCTCTATTTTCTCCCACAAAAAATTCAAAAAAACAGAGAAAAGATGTACGGTTTGGATATATAAATTAAAGGTGCAGCACGTATTAATTTCATAAATGCAGGGCAGATATCAAATTTCATATTCAAATTATTGTAGTTATAAGGTTTGATAAAAAAGTTATTGTATCAGCCGTCTGAAGTAAAGTCCTAATTAAATAATTGTATAAGCAGACTCAATTGCCAACGGTAATGACTGCACAGAATATTAATAAGCTAACATTTCACCACAAGATTTGAAATGTTAGCTATAAGTAGTTGAATTTCTACGCGCATATTTAAAACACCACTTTTCTCCTCTACATTTTTATGCAGGGATTAAAAAAATAAAAAAATAAAAATTTGAGTAAGTTCTAACTTAAATATGGATGTAGAATCTTATTTTATCCTATGCGAGACACAGAAAGATACAATTCCCTCAATTTTTTGTAAACTTCGACGAAATTACCAGCATATCAAATGGGCTTATTAGATTGCACAAGATATAATATGGCTCTTAAAAGAGTAATTTTGTGCACAAAGCATTACAGGTTTATGCAGGAATATTTGGAGAAGTCATTATTAAAAACAGAACAAAAATTAGTTGTCAAAACCGACCGATGTTAATCGATAATTGAAAAAAAAAACGACTGAAAATTGACCAATTCGTGATGGACGATAATCGTGTTGTTGGTAGTGCCAACTGACTAACTTAAGTCGGTCAGTCAATTAAAACGACCAAAAGAAAAAAAGAACGCACCAAAAAAATCTACCGGAGTCTGTACTATGGCAAGATTCCTAGCACTGGAACATTGGTGCTTTTTGGTTTAATACTTTCTTTTATTTTGTTTATACTCTTTAACTGTATTTTCACACGAAAATAACATATTTATTTCGGTCCATTTTATTAATAAAATAAAATTACCGACTGAAATTGGTCAGTTTTTAAAGTGACCTACCAATATAACTGACAGATTCGCTTAATTTTTTGAATATTAATTTTAATTTATTTTAAATAAAAAACTAACTGAAGTTGGTCAATTTCTTGAAAAATATAATTTTTCAAGACACAAAAATAATTTTTCGCATTTTGGCGCCAAAAATAACTGACCAAATTCGGTCGGTTTCAAAAAAAAAATTAAAAAATCTTATGGAAAACCGGCCAACTTTAGTTGATTTTTTGACCGAAGTCAGACGGTCGGCCGCTGCCGAATTTCTAGTAGTGAAGTGCCACACCACAAGGAATATGATGTAGATAATCTGCCTTAATACGAGTATAAATTGTTATTTTAGCGGCTCGAATTCATGACCTATATAGGTCACACGGGTACAAGATGTAATATGTCTCTTAATTGGATTAAAACAGTACAAACACAAAATGCAAATAGGAGAATATCTGAAAGTGCCTATTGCGCAATGGGTTTACCCCGAGAATAGAACGTAGTGGCAGTTCCACCCTTATTTGTCGGAACTATTTCGGCTAGTACTTAAAATATTTTCCCGCTTGAGAATTTTCAAAAATAGTAGTAATATTGATTCTTAATTACCTTAATCCTTCGAAATTCTTGGAATAAGTTGTGAATTATGCCTAAGCTCCTGATTTCTCTTACTAATCCAAACTTAAATTTTGATACCCTATTAGCTAGAGTGAATAACCCTTGGCTTATGTCTAAAGTGTAAAACATCACGAAATTATCCAAAATCTCTTACTGATTTAAACTCCGTGTCTAGTAAACTTCATCATATAAAGAGCCTTAAGGTTGATGTCAAAGTGTAAAACATCAAAAAAAAAATATCCAAAATTCCTTAATAGTTTAATTTGTGAATACATACGCACAATCATAACACAATATGACTTCTGTTTCTCAAGTTATTCATCACTGTTTGACCAAAAAATGAGTTAATCTTTGGTTAAGCAAATTAATGATTTATCAAGATGTGACAATCCTAGTTAGAGCTAATAATTCTAGATTTATAACGAATAACGTGAACAACAGTATACTTGGAATGAGATATGGACAATAAATATGACCAGAAGTTATATGGTGTAAAGAGAGCACGCAATAAATAACATTAAATGACAATAAATGTAAATAGAGATGAATATTCACCTAATATTGAAGAGAGTGAAGGATTCCTTCCTCTGACAATGATGAATGACACGGATAAGATAGAATATCATGCACTTTCTTGGATCTGATGGAAATGACAATAGAATAGTTCACAAAAAGGATGAACCTAGATAAAAAGTAATTCTTTGTATTTTCTCTGAGAGTTTATCCTTTTACAAGTATTCTTATCATATGAAATCTTACCTGCCTTTTTCCCCCCCTTTCTTTCTATTTATATGGGATATTCCCAGAGACTCCTAAAGTATAAACAAAAGTAATATTCGGTAGAATATTCCCTTTTTAGATCCCTATAGAAAACTACCCGTTATTTCTAACTCTACTGCTCGATCTCGACCACTGCCGGTTGTCGAGTTGTTCGACTTTATGAAATTATTGATCGACCACGACCACACCACTCTTAAAGATTTCCAAGTCACTCTCCCCGTCCAACTATGCACGACTTAGTCCTCAATCCGATTTTGACCCATACAATTATTCCCTCCGTTTAGCGAGGTCATCCTTCAGTTGACCTCGATGAGCGGACATCGTCGGTCGTGCTTAGGAGATTCGGATGGTGGAGATTGAGTGGGAAGGAATTGGTGCAGGGTGGCAACGTGAATCTTCAAGATCTACAACTCGTTATGACGTCAGCCTAGGGTGACATCATTGTTGTAGGCATCATCATTACGCGTCTTCCCAACGCCGCATCATTTCCTATCCCTCTATCATTTCGATTCTCGTGTAACTGACGGTTGGTGTTTCGATTCGGGCGCTTGTTATCTTATAAATACCAGTGGAGAACCCTTTAAGCCAAACTTTACATTCTCCCATTCTCTAAGTTGTTGCTTTTCATCACTCTCTTCTTCTTCCTGCTTTCTAGTTTTAGTTTGCTTCTGGTTCTTGCGATCTCTGGTTTGATCGATTTATACAATTCCTGCTTCTCCTTTAAACCACATTTCCATTACCTTTGATTAAACATAGATGGAAATCTCCTGTCATGCCTCGGAAGTTTCGTATGAACACACATCGTTTTCAGTGAGGATGCCTCCTCATGAGGATGACATTGTTGTCGATGTCGATGATGACAGATTTCCTACTGTGGACGAGATTATTCCAAGTAACAACAAAGCCTGGTCGGATTTCTCATAAGCGGTTACAGAAGAACCCGAATCAGTACTCTCCAAACTAGACGAGGCCGGCTTAGCCGAATGCAACGACCCAGCCGGTCGTTCCGAGAGTTATAGCCCCGTTTCCCCCATTTCTGCTTCTTTATGTGTTATTCAGCTTTATTATGTTGCATCGGGTTGGTTGGTTCGGGTCGGGTCGGGTCGGGAGTGGTTTTGGAGTGGAATGAAACACTTAGTCTCTTATTTAGAAGTTTAAGTTGGAAAAGTAAACCGGACGTTGACTTATGACT
The DNA here is from genome assembly GCA_005239505.1 of Nicotiana paniculata. Taxonomy (NCBI): domain Eukaryota; kingdom Viridiplantae; phylum Streptophyta; class Magnoliopsida; order Solanales; family Solanaceae; genus Nicotiana; species Nicotiana paniculata. The sequence goes on from ML343331.1 coordinate 47,278, forward strand.
AAACAATCTCAGATTGGGATTTTATGGTTTGGATAGATCCGTTAGGTGATTTCGTACTTAGGAGCATGTTTGGAATGTAATTTGGAGGTCCGTGGGAGAATTAGCCTTGAATTGGAAAAATTGAAATTTTGGTGATTTTCGGTCGGCAGTGAAAAATTTGATATCGGAGTCGGAATGAAGTTCTGGGAGATGGAGTAGGTTCGTAGTGTTATTTGTGACGTGTATGAAAAATTTGAGGTTATTCAGATGAGGTTTGGCAGGTTTCGGCGTCGTTTGCGGAAATTGGAAGTTTTGAAAATTCTTAGGCTTGAATCCGAGGTTCATTTGGTGTTTTGAAGTTGTTTTGATCGTTTTGAGGGCTCGACTTAGTTCGTATATGGTTATGTGACTCGTTGGTATTGTTGGTTGAGGTCCCGAGGGCCTCGGGTGTGTTTCGCGCGGTTAACGGGTGGATTTTTGGTGTTAAGGAACTGCTGTTTTCTGGTGTTTTTGAACTGCTAGTGTTTTTTCGCACCTGTGGATAGGGAGCCACATGTGCGAAGTCACAGATGCGTTGGGTTAGCCGCAGATGCAGATTTGGAGGACCTGGGCTGGGTTCGCAGGAGCAGGAGAATGGTCGCATTTGCAAGCCCGCAGGTGTGAGACCTGGAGCACAGATGCGAAAGTGGATGCTTGGCCAGTCCGCAAAGTGGAAGGAAGAGCGCAGGTGCGCGCCCGCAGGTGCGGAACATGGGGCACATGTGCAGAGTCTGAAGACTTAAGTGGTTTTCGTAGATATGGATATTTGACCGCAGGAGCGGATATTTGGCCGCAGGTGCGAGAAGCCTGGGCAGTAAGTATAAATAGCACATTTTGCGATTTTTTGGGTATTATTCACCATTGCTATTCGGATTTTGAAGCTTTTGGAGAGTTTTGAAGAGGGAATCAAGGGCATTTTCATTGAGTTAAGTTACTTGAGCCTAATACTCTTGATTATGGTAATTTTCAGTTGTTTAAGCATGTAATTAGTAGAAATTATGGATGAAAGTGAGGGGATTAGAGCTTGGGAATTGGAGAGTTTGATTTGGGGATTTGAGGGGTCAAACAAAGTCGGATTTTGATAAATTTGGTATGGTTGAACTCGTAAATTAATGGGCTTTCTATTTTTTCAAGTTTTGTTGGATTTCGAGACGTGGGCACGGGGGCCAGGTTTGAGCCGAATTGGGATTTTGGGCTAATTTGATAGTTTTCTTGTAGAATTCATTCCATTAGCATATATTGATGGCAATACACTGATTTTTAGTAGATTCGGAGCATTTGGAAGCCGAGTCGAGATGCAAGAGCATCGCGGGTTATAGATTTGACCGGTTTGAGGTAAGTAACGATTGTAAATCTAGTCCTGAGGGTATGAAACCCCAGATTTCATATCATTTTACTATTTTGGGGTGACGCACATGCTAGGTGACGGGCGTGTGGGGGTGCACCGTTGGGGATTGTGACTTGGTCCGACCTGTAGCAACCGTAGAGTTGCGTATTTTGTTGAAATTGTGTAATATCTTTGATTTTTAGAAAGAGTTTCTATAAATTGGGTTGAATTCCATGTTTGGGCCTTGTGCTAGTACTGTTTGGACCCTCAGGGCCTTTTTCTTACTATCCTTTGACTGTTTTCGATTGGAGATCTATACTCAGTCATGATTAAACATGTTTACTGCATAACTCGGTTTTATTACTCTATTTTGATGCATATAAATGTTGTTTTAGGTTGAGTTCCCTATTTTTACTGAGATGTCCGAGTGGCTTGTGCGGTTTATGAATGAGTGAGGCCGAGGTCTGTTGTGAGATATTGATACCATAGCAGGTGAGTTGTCCGTGCGGATCCAGGTATTGATATTATATCACTTGAGTTGTCCGTGCGGATCCAGATACTGATATTATAGCATGTGAGTTGTCCGTGCAGCACGTGAGTTGTCCGTACAGATTAGCGCTTGGGCTGTAGGAGCCCCTTCGGAGTCTGAACACCCCCAGTGAGCGCAAGTACCTACTGAGTGCGAGTGCCGAGTACTAAGTGGCTGGTAGGCATGAGTGACTTGTGAGGTATGCCCGAGGGGCTGTTTACGAGTGACTGTGGGGCTTGCTCGAGGGGCTGTATATGAGTCATGTTTTTCCCGAGGGGTTGTCTATGATTTCATTATTTTCACTCTATTTTGCATTGAACCTCTACTGAAACTGTTGAAAAATATCTATAAATAATTTTCACCGAAACTGTATTTTTACGAGATGATTTGACTCAAATACTTATTTGAAAGCATGTTATTTCACTGAGATTTCATATTGTGATCTTTATGTGTTTTACTTCTTGTCACCACTGCTCAGTCTTTATTTATAGTTGTTGCTTACTGAGTTGGCGTACTCACGTTACTCTCTGCACCTTGTGTGCAGATCCAGGTGTTACTGGACGTACAAGCGAGTATTGATTTCATCCATCGCGGATCCATTTGGAGTTAGCAAGGTAGTTGCACGGTGATCGCAACCTTGCTCTTCTCCCTCCTATCTTCCTATAGCTATTTTTAGTGGATTCTGGACTGTATTAGTCTTAGTATTGTTAGACGGCTATTGTAGACTCTCATGACTAGTGACACCCGATGTCGGGTCTTTATTTTCATATTTTTCCTTGTTTTAAATTTCTTGTGAAAGATTTATTATTAAATAGCTTGAAAGTAAATATTTTTGAAATGAAATATTGGGTTATTTGGGTAGTGAGCCGACTGGCCTAGTACCTCGATACGCGCCATCACGACTTGGTTGTTTGGGTCGTGATACCGAACTTAGAACCAAGTATGGTATTCCTGCTCACATCGACCTGGTTTCGGCCGGTGGCGACGTGGTTCAAGTCCACCGACCTGGGTAATGCACTTTCTATGCCTACTCGTTCCGGGTAGGCTACTCTCTTCATCTTCCTCCACTGGCGGAGGAGTTCTGTCGATATTACCAGGTCTGCCCGGACCAGCTCTCTCCATATATCTATAAAATTTTCCTGATGCTGGCGAAGTACGCTGAGTTGGCCAACCGCGGGGTTTCACTTCGTCACCTACTATGCCTCTTCGCACCGAACTTACTCAGAGGTACGATGTTGCATCTTCGCCATCGTAAGACCAAAGGATTGGTCATGAAGATTGACGACAGTAGGGGTGGGCATCGGTCAGTTCGGTTCGGTTATGAATATTATCGTTTTAGCGTATCGGTTATCAGTTTACAAATATGATAAACCGATATGATATTAGTTATCGGTTAATCGGTTATCAATCATTATCAATTCGGTTATCGGTTTACCCAATAAGATAACTCAATCTAGAGTTAAGCAAAAAATAGAAGACAATTCATTGGAGTTAAGCAAAAAATAGAAGAATTCACATATAGTATACTACCCAATTCTGCGTTCTAGCCACAACTAATATTTGAAGCATGTTTGATTTTGACAAATTCATGACCTATGCAATCTCAAAAATTGATACTACAACACCACAAGCATTCATCTCCAATTGACTTAAAATATTAGTTAATAGGAACATAAATTAAAATTTTTTGGTTTCTTCCAAACCATAATCAAGAGATCAATGTCATTTTCCAGAGTCCAATTGTAGCTAGAGCAACAAGAGTGCTAGTAATTCAATAGTTGTTCAAACACAACTGAAATAGTATTAATGCTTCAACAACAGTTGTCCAAATACATTAATAACAATACAAAGTAGTAGCAATTTCACCTTAAAATTAACAAGTACAAACATAGTGCTAAAACACGAGCACAAAATAAAGAATCGAAAACAATAAAAAATCCTATATTTTTTATTATTGACTCTACTGTTAAACTCAAAAGAAAGGAACGAAATTTGTTCTTAACAAAGAAGTAATTTTGGAATACAAACTTACCCTAAGAATCTAAAAATGTGGTTGTACTTTGAATTATGAAGAGGAACTGTTCAAAAATTGAATCAGAGTCTGAAGAGTGAACTGTGAAACTTCAATCTTGAATGCGGCTGGGAAAATTAGGAGAAAAAGAGAGAATAATTAAGCCCTAGATGTATTTATATACTTAAGGGTAAAATCCTAATTTTATTAAATCTTATTGGGTTATCGGTTAACCCGTTAAGAAATTGGGCAAACCGTGGCCCGAACCGATAACCCAATAGTGAAAAAGACAAAATCGTTGTTGAACCGTTAACCCAATAACCCGATATCGATACCCCAATAAGATTTTTTTAGTCCGGGCTATCGTTTATACCCGATATATGCCTAGCCCTAGATGATAGAGCCAACCGTCATTTTAATTTTCACTTCTTTTACGTGAAAACCGAGCACATGGTGGGGAATCCCAGTGGATTTCCCGAAGTATGGAATTTTGCTCGTAAGTACCTCTTTCAACTGATCTCCTATTTTGTTTCATTTTTTTTTGCCGACAACCTTACTGATCTTCTTTTTCCTTTGTGCATCCAAAAGGGATCCCCCCACGTTGGTTGCCAATATCCGAGACTGGGTGAGCCAGATCTTTCCCTGTATGGTAGGGGTTCGCGAGCGGTCGGTGTTCCACAAGAAATTCGGTCGCAAGCCTTCTACAACTGGTGAGTCTTTGGCTTGGCCTTTGCTGATTCAGCATTGATCATGATTTCCCCTTTTCCTGTTATTTTTTTTTCTTGGAATGAATTTTGTTGTGTCAGGTCGGAGGTCTTCAACGAAGAAGAAAGCCCCTACCTCCGCCTTCCGCCAGTCATGTGTTCCCAAGGGGTTGTTTCTCACTGCTGCCATAGGCGAGCCTACTCGGACAATGGATCCTTCCCTGACTACGGATACTCGTGACCCTAGCTTCCGTACAACAACTCCATAGGTGGGGGTTCCTGCTCCTATTTTGCACTTGGTGGACGAGTCGTCGTCAAGAGGAGAGGAAGTAGCTCTGTTGATAAAGAGGCAGAGGATAGATTTCAGCGATGAGGCAACGGGGATCGAGGAGTTAACAGTAGTTGGTCCCGACCGGGCCACGACTGCGTCTGAGGGTGGCGTGACCTTGGATGTTGGGATTTAGCCCCCGTTCAGAGAATATGAACATTGCCGACCTGCCTGAGGCTATTGAGAGAAGGGATGAGCGGGACGTGGAGGTTGAGGTCGTCAGGGTATGCTGGCGTCCCTTCTTCTGCCAAGGTAAGGGGGAAGAACGTAGCCGTGGACGGTTACGAATCCGGTTCTAACATCGACCCTGAAGAGGTCAGGATGTTCAATGAAGGATTTACCCGGGTAGAGGTGCGGACGGAGGGGACCAACCGCAGCATAATCATTCCCCTCGACCTGGATCTGTTGAAGCGCACAGAGAGCGTAGTCCCTGATTTGGGTTTGTTGTGTTCTCGTGATGAGACGTCGATGTTGCAGACACTAGAGGATGATGCCTTTTCGTTGGGCATATCGGGGATGGCCCTGCGCGTAAGTGTTCTAGTTACTGCTCTTTGCATCTTCTCTTTTTCTCCTTTATTTTCACTAACTCTTTTCTCCTATTTTCTCTTTGCTAGACCCTCATTCTGGAGATCGAGTGCGCCTGTCGTGAAGAGAGGAGAAGGGCAATGTTCAAGAAAATGGAGTCGAAGTACCGTGAGTACCGCTCCAAGCATCGTGCACTATGTCTTCTGCTCGGTGTGAGCACATAATTTTTGCCCGAAGAAAATACTCCTACAAAATCAACAAATAGATTTTTTTTCTTAGTTGTTTTTACATTTTTATAGAATTTTTAGGAATTTCTTGATTAATTGTCATTCGTATATAGTTGAATTTTTTTAAAATTACAAGGAAATAGATTTTATTTTTATTTATTTGAATTTTTAAGATTTAAGTTGTTAATTAATTGCATTATTAAATATAAAATCACAAAAATACAATGGTTGTTTGCATCTTTAGTCTTAATTATTTAGTGATAAGCTAATGGAAAATAAGTTAGGGATAATTTTATAAAATAAATTAAGTTAGGGTCTAATTTAGGATTTTATGTAGTTTGTTTATGATTTTAATTAGTGAAATTAGATTTTTAAAATCAAAGGAAAAGAAAGAAGAAGGTTGTTTTGAGCTCCAAATCGGTTTGGGCCAGATTTCAAACGGCCCAATTGCCTTAGCACATAATCCATCCACCCAAGCCCAAAACATTACCCAGTCTGTTTCCTCCTTTACCAAAACGACCCCGTTTTGGTCACAACAAATCCTCACCCTTCATCTCATTCAATTCAACGGACCAGAACTCTCTTTCCTTTACCATAAAGTTGTCCAAAAATTCCCTAAATTTAGAGACAATACTTCATTTCCCATCTTCTTCATCTCTAACCTAACCCTAGCCGTCCACATATCCTAAACCACCTCCACCGGCGGCCACCACCCTAAACCACCCCATTACCTTATAACTGTCTGAAGACATACCCCCAAACCCTTAGAACACATCTCAAATTCCTAAAACTCTTCGTCTTTCTCACCCCTATTTCACCTTCGGCGTCTACCGCTGCCAGAAATCGCCCACGGCGGTGGCGCCACTCGAAAAAACCTCCATCTTCTAACCAGGAAATCCTCATTCGCCTGCTCTTCAAATCCCATAATTATTTTCTGTTACACCCCATGTTTTCGTACGTGAGAGTATATCGTAAGTCAATTAATGTAACCTCAGAAATAAGATTATATTTGATGGAATATAAATTAATTTAATCATGTTACATTGGAGGTTACAAATATTTAAGATCATTAATAATGAGTACCAATAGGATTGGAAAGCTTAGAAGTTAAACCAATTGAAGAAAATAAGTTTCGTCGAAAGTCGACGAGTTTGGAATGTTATAACATGTAATTTAGGGTGAGAATATGGTTCATTACATGATAAGGAGGTTATGAGTTAATTTTTATCGTATGATAGTTGTGTTCTACATTTTGAAGTCAAGCAAGTTGTGGAACAAAAGTCGGCAAAGGTCTTCACAAGTTACACTCATAATGTGCTTAAAATTAGGTCAAATGTAATTGATATTTTCTCCCAATATACTTGGAATAATTGGATTATCTACCAACCAAATTTAAGATATATGAGACTAGTTTCCAATGCATTAAACCGTTCATCGATACGACGTAGGAGTAGAGAGATATTTGCAGTTTTGCGAGACTGTGCAGACATCATAAGTGACAAGTAGGTTGATCACTAGAGCTTTTTGAGCAATACATTTTATGTGTATATAAGGTCTTATTGGGACATATAATATACCAAATTGAAGGTCTTGGAATGTAGTTTCCAACGATCTTAATCGTTTGTTCATACAACATTAGGATAAAAAGATATAGCCGTCGGAAGATGGACCAATCCTAGGGTGACAAGCTAGCACCTCTTTGACTTTTCCAAACTTGATATTTATAAACCTTAGGTCGGATTTCTCTTCATTATTCAGAATAAAAAGACCAGAGAACACTCATAAACATAACATCAAGCTATCTTCTAGGGTTTCAAAGAAGATTATCATTCCGGGCAAGAAATCGAGAAGCAATAACATCAAAACGATCCCTATGACGTATCATTATACCGCCTCTTCTTTTTTCTTTGTAGTTAGAGTTTTGGAAGGTAATTCATAGTTAATAAGCGTCTAATATCTGTATTTAAGTGTTTAAATATCAAGTAGGGTTGATAAATATGTTTCCTAATAGTTAGAACTCACGGGATGGTAATCGGAAGCCGTGAGTTCGAGTTATTTGACTTGTAGCAGACTGTTTTGTGTTGTTGTTGGGATACGTGTTTTACTAATGTTTTGTGGAGTTTTGGAGGATTAATAGTGTGGATAAACACCATATATATTTAGGGTTGTGATCTGGTCGTTCGTTGTAACATTTTCGGGTCGTTTGACACGACTACGGTGGTCTTCTTATGTGTGAAGTGATTAGGTTGTGTGTGGACTGTTTTGGGAGGCTAAATATGATTATTATTTATGTTGTTTGGGATGTTTGGTGATTTTTTTGACATGTTTGAAGTAATATAAATAGGGTAGGTGCTGTCCGTTTCATCGTAAAATAGGTTGTGGTCGATACATAATAGTTATGACGCTTAAACGATAACGATAATGTCGTTTCTCTTATTGTAGATTAAAGAGTTGTGACATTTGCGTAGCTTGAGGTTGGGGAATTATATACAAGATATGTGAGTCTATCCCTATCCTTCTTTTTCACGACTCCGATTGTACATAATGCAATGAACGAGCTTCCAAAGATACTCTACTCTTAGAAGCTAGCAGTACTTACATTGTTTCCATTCTTATGGAACAATTGATGTTAAGGTTGCTTCTCTTATTCTTAGGTTATCAATGTTGTTGGTACTTCCTGATTCTTATAATATTCTCGATGAAGATTTAGCCCTAATGATGTGTACGGAGAATATCGACCTTACGGCGCTCCGAAATGTTCAGAACATGATTCCAATGAGTCCTGCATGCATTATATATATATGTATCTATTTTACTCTACCGAGCTGCGCTATAGTCGGCCGAGTATGGAACCTATTGTGCAACCACTGATCAGTTGGTTTACCGAGTCCTCTTTGAGGCCGGGTATGATATGATGATGATGACGCCCATAGAGGCGAATATTCTATGATGATGATGATGCCCGCAGAGGCAGATGTTTAAAAAGATTATGTGTATAAATGTATCATGCATTTAATTTTAATGTCTCTTAGAAGCACTCAGATGCTACAGGTTGTACCTCCTACATCTCTCTTTACATTACTGTTCTTATTTATGCTTTCCTGCCTTACGTACTCAGTACTTTATTCGTACTGACGTCTTTTTATTTGTGGACACTGCATGTCGTGCTGCAGGTCCTGATAGACAGGTAGACAAAGCTCCCCCACCACAATAGGCTTTCCAGTTCAGCGGTTATAGGCGAGATCCCTTCTCTGGACTTGCTGTGGTCTTGGTATGCATTTTTTTTATAGATATTATGGGTATGTCGGGGCCCTGTTCCGGCTATGTTGCATTACTCATACTCCTTTAGAGGCTCATAGACAGGTGTCGACTCATGTATAGTTTGGTATGCCTTGCTGGCTAATGTTTGTTGTATAGTATTTCATGGCAGCGTTGTAGCTCGTACCTTTTATGGAGTTTCTTAGCAATCTTGTCATCCTATGTGATGTATGTTCATGATCCATATCTACCATTTATATTGATCTTGTTATCCCTTAACGATAATAAGAAGGGTAGATAAAATGTACGTTGGTGCTCGGCAAGTATTGCCCGGGTGCTAGTCATGATCCTCCAGTTTGGGTCGTGACAAACTTGGTATCAGAGCAGGTCTGTCCTAGGGGTTGTCTATGAGCCGTGTCTAGTAGAGTCTTTTTTATGGGTGTGTTGTGCACCACACTTATAATCAAGAGGTTATAGGGTATTTAGGACTGTTACTCTTTCTTCTTACTCTAGATCGTGTGGTAGAGCTCAATTTCGTCAGAACTCAATTTCCTCAATTCTATCTTATTTATAATACGACAATGCATACATCTAGAAAGATGGATGGTAAGAGACTGCAATGTGGGTGTGGAAGAGTTGAGTCAGAGGAACTCAATTTTGCATTATGCTTATGATGAGTAAATGTGAGGGCTTCAGCAGATCATGTGTGTACTAAGATGTGTTAGTTTCTTAATAAGGAGCTCCAAGGAAAGAATATCTATCTAGCCATATGGTAAAAAGAAATAAGAGAATCAGAAGGTAGATACGTGTTTTAGCAAGTAAAAGAAGCAAGATAAAGAATGGTACAGGTACCTAGTTAATAAAGATTATCAGTATTTATAATTCTGGCAGAGAAATATAAGCATTTGTAGTTACTTTCAATGGTAACAGAGATATCTACAATTGTCCATACCAGTATCGATTATGCCCTATGGGAGCTAACTGAAATAATTTAAGAGAAGGATAGGATATCAGGATCCAGCTGGGATTAGAGTAACCGAAAATTATGGATAGATTGTTATCATTATTTAACATTTTTGAAGGTTAGTGCAGAACATGGTAATAGTTCTCATTTGGAGATAGCCGTATGTTCACTCTAGAATAGAACAGTAAGATATGAATACTAGAATATTCAGAAATTTCAGAAGATAGGCACTAGGATCCTAGAAGGGATAAATATTTGCCTTGGTATGACTCCAGCCAATAGTAAAAAAAGAAGAAGAAGAAGAAGAAGAAGAATGTTAGGCGTACCGAAGAGCCAATGATATGAATCAGGGGGAGCTAAATGTGAAAGAACGTCATGTTGAAGTCTTTATAATAGGGCGATAGATAGAGATATTAGCATGAGAATAAGAAAAGAGTAAATGAAACATTATGAGTAAGAGGTGATAAATGAGTGACAGTGGTAAACCAAAATATGGTATAATGATAAAGTCTATAGTCAAGTGAAGGAAAAAACAAATGAGAGGAGACAGGCCTTGAGACAATACAAAAGTGTAAGCCATAAAGCCATACCCTCATTTCGAGAAATGAGTTGGTGAATCACACGTGATTACCATAAGGAAAATTTGGACCCCTCAAGTAATAGAAATTAGTATGGGATAGTAAACAAGAAAAAAAAAATCGAACATGAATTAGGGATCAAAGGAATTGGTAATAGTCGATATCGTTTCAAAGATAGTGTTTCGACAATAATAGAATGAACAATAGAAGAATAACCTTTAAAGGTCATTCACGAAGACGCTTCCCTAAAGCAATCACTATGAGAAGAGTTAAGCTTAAGGGACTAAATGTGCCAGTTATACCACGTGTCACCCTTGTGTGTACGAAATTCAAATATACCTGATATAGAAGGGTTACCGCAAGGCGAGTAATGTCTGTGAAGATGTAGAAACAAAATGCCAAATATGAAGAGGTAAATATCGAATGGTAAAGGAAGAATGTGGTAAAANAAAGATATGAGAGTGGACCAATGGGTAGTCAGTAGTTGATTGAGGAAGAGCCTAGTTATGGATAGATAGGAGGATATAGGAAAATGAGTAGATCATGCAAGATAAACGTAGTGATACCCAGCATAGGAAATTCAGTCTCTCAGATACAAAATCATAATCCTCGAGAAATCTTCAGATAGGAGTTGGGGTAGTAGAAGGTACAATATAAGTGTTACGGAAATAAAAGAGAGTGCCACAATGGAGTCAACTGAAATTTCAATTCAGAAGAAACCCTACAAGCATAAGGGCATGGAGGTAAGTAACTAAGGATAATGATAGGCGAGTAAGAACATCAGAAATACCGTGGGATATACAATGTAATAAGGTCTCAGATTTATAAGAGTTAGAAGTTCTTCCCTAATTACTACAACGAAAGACTAGCTGAGGAAATAAGGAAGCAGGCTTCAACATAAGCATAGTGACCTAAAGTAGAACTGGTCTTGTAACAGTAGTCTCACTATAATGTTGTATGCACTCCATAAGAAAGTGGAACCTATCGTAGCTAATGAACGGAAGAAGAAAGAAAAAAAAGTCAATCAAAGGTTGATAATTGAGATCATATGAGTTACAGGGAACTCGTATTCATGGGCACTAAGATAGACCAAGTATCCATGCAGCAAGTGGCAGAACGACCAGGAAAAGTAATTGTTTACATTTAAAGACAATTGAGAAGGAGTGAAAGGAAATCCATGGTGCTAACATGATGAAAGGAAGGTTACAAGTAGTATAAGTAGATGTGCGTAGGTCGCAAGCTAAAGTATGGTAGAGCAACAAGGTTTTAGCTAGGCATGAGTAAGGATAAGAAAATGTGTGTGAGAAGGTGACGAGAATAGGTAATTACTTGGGATTAAACCCATCACAACAAGAGAGCTGATGGTTTCCATATAGTTATAAAAATCTCAGTATATCATGAGTGAACTCAAAGGAGTTTAAAACTAGGAGCATTTAGAAGAGATAGAATGCTACCATGGTAGTAAAGTAAGGGTGTAATTGTGATAAATGATAAGAGGATGACGTTTAGACCTTTGATTGAGTAATGATTTAGAGACCAATTATTTCATGAACTGCACGTGATTAGAATAGCCCCATAAGATGAATCACATTGGGATGCTATGAACTACAGTTATTGCATTATAGTATCGTCCCTAAGTCGATCACGAAAATCTCTTCAGATGTTCCTCGATGAGACGTGAGCCCTAGTGACGATATATTACATAAGAGATTTTAAATTATCAGTGGTAGAGTATATATCAATATGAAGGTGAATCAACAATGAATGGATGAAAGTTAAAAAATATTAGATGAGATTATGTTGTCATTATTAAGATGGACGGTAATGAGGAAGCATTAAATGGCTTAGATTTATACATATAGGATAAACGGTGAGCGAAAAACCTGGAGTTGGGTGGCAAGTCTCCATAATAATAAACCAAAGTAAGAGTTATGGTATAGTATGACCTACCTAGTAGTGGTAAAGCCATAAGCATAGATAACTGAGGCCCAGAGGGACAACTTGTCATAGGACAACTTGTCATAGTACAATAGTCATAAGTTCAATAAAATACCAAACAAAGAACTTTAGTACACCTATAGATGCCCAGAGGGACAACTTGTCATAGTACAATAGTCATAAGTTCAATAAAATACCAAACAAAGAACTTTAGTACACCTATAGATGCCCAGAGGGACAACTTGTCATAGTACAATATATATATTCACCAAGTGAATCATAAAGATAGTTTAAAAGCTAACAAGAAATAAAAAAAGGAGATAAGAGTCGCATTAGCGCACATTCAAGGTTCGAATTTTCTAGGCTGTATGAAAGAAGGTAGAAATAGTTACGACATTGAAAGGAGTTCGACCACAAGTCGTGGTGTGAGAAAGAGTCCTAAAGGGGGAATGTTCTAGCCTTTGAATTTATTCATCGAACAACTCCCTAGATGGAAAAGACAATATTAAATTATTCATAAGAGTTATTGCTTAAGATATGGAAAAGTGCATAAGTCAACATTCGAGGAAGAATATTCCAAAGGAGGGAATGATGTTACACCCCATGTTTTCGTACGTGAGAGTACATCGTAAGTCAATTAATGTAAGCTCAGAAATAAGATTATATTTGATGGAATATAAAGTAAGTTAATCATGTTACATTGGAGGTTACAAATATTTAAAATCATTAATAACGAGTAACAAGAGGATTGGAAAGCTTAGAAGTTAAAAAAAATTGAAGAAAATAAGTTACGTCGAAAGTCGACGAGTTTGGAATGTTATAACATGTTGTCACACCTCCTTTTTCCGACACAGGGTTGGATATGGGAGTTTTTCCAATTAAAGTG